>PVIJ01004017.1:0-124531 GCA_004024925.1 Scalopus aquaticus | reverse complement strand
ATAGTGAAATAAGCCAGAAAGAAAGAGAAAAATATTGAATGGTTTCACTTATAACAGGACTATAAGCAAGACACAATTTCTGTCTTCACTTAGTCTAAAAGTGTATTGGGTCTGTTCTGTCAGAGGTAAATAGTTAAATCTCCTTCACACTGCCTCTGATTTCCTCTATTTCTCTATCTCAAATATGCATATATAATCCTCTCACTCAGGAAGAATTTATTTTACTATAAAGACTATAGGTAAATAATTGTACTCCTTATATATGCTAATTTTGAGAGATAGCAGTTAAAATGACTATGAAAATATAAGTCAATTCTCTGGTAGTATTTTTTGACTCCAAGATTCATGTTTCTTTGGCAAGTGTGCGTGTGTGTGTGCATGAAGAGTTTACATGGAACATTTCTCTGGTTGATATTTATCTATGGAGACATTTTCTTACTTTACCAAGAGCTTTTTTTTTTAAATCAACATTCAAGGAATAATCTTTTCATCCATTTTTCCCATGTGCAACAAATAATCCCTTCAAGAGTGAGCAAAATTTTGATTTTATTACATTGCATTATGTTCTGATTCCTCAACAATCCTTTTACTAATACAGTCCCTTTTTTAAAAAAAATATTTATTCCCTTTTTTTTCTTTTAAACATTCTCATTGGAAACAGGCTAGACATTTTCAGTTTATTTTAGTTTAAGTAAAAAAAACATAAACACAAGCATCCCTTTAGTGTGGCTCAACATTTTGTTTTATTTGTACTTTTGCTCAGACATGCTAAGATATCAGTATTTCCTGAAAGTTTAAATAACTTGTTATGGAACCTGGCTCCATCCATGCCTGGGACATGGATAAATATGGCATTAGCATTTCAGTGGTAGTCTTACGAGCCACTCAGAGCTCTAAAGGATCAATTCTACAACAATCATAAAGATAGCAGGAAAGAAATAGCCATCTCCACACACCACCTCTCTGACCTGTCACACAGTGATTTGATTTCCTGAGGAACAGTGAATGAAACCCATGCTTTTCTACCTCATTCAAGCTGTGGCTCACCTTAAGTGTTACAGGAGCATAATTGAGAGGATGGAAGGTTAAATTTAAGGACAGTGGGAAGAGCCAGTCACTCCATTCCCCACCAAAAACCCACCCAGGGCAGCTAGTTCACAGACCTCTGAATGAGGACAGGGACCACGTCTGTTTTGTTAATATCAAGATCCCTTCATTATGAAGAATGTTCCTAAGTGAGAGTGGTTTCAAGTGAAGGCTTTCACTCTCATTGAGATGCTAAATCAGTGGGCAATGAAGACAAATGTGGTCTATTCTCAAGAATTTTGCATGGGTGAAGATAGGATGATATTTCAGGGAACTGGAATCACATGGGATATGTTTTAGGTGGCAGGTTGTGGGGGAGACTGGAATCATCTTGAAAAAGTTTATAAGAGGAACAAAGTGAAGATGGAGAGGTTGAAAAGGAGAGAATATTGATAGACTGAGATACAATAGGAACACTGTAACACATACACTTCCAAATATTCAGTACCTTAAGACATGTGAATCTTTTCTCTATGTGTAAGGGCATCAATTTTTGGAACCTCTTGATTCTCATAGGAAAGTGTTTTGTCTTGATTTTATTGCTGGAAAAAAGGAAGTAAAAGAGAATTCAATCAAAAAAAACCAAATAAATAAAAATACTTGTATAAAAATTGTATATGAGCATATAATATGTAAATTATATACATATGTAGAATATGTGAAGTAAGTATATATGCAGATATGAATCTCTACATACTGAAATATGATGACTGGATTTTGTTTATAACAATCTAGGTTGGGAGAGATAGGAGGGAATATAGATGAAGTAAAATTGACCGTTAAGTATCTCTATTTGTGTATATTTTGATTAATAATATAATAATGAAGTTTGTAAAGTATGAAAGAGTTTTTAAAATCAAATTTCCATTATTTACTCACTCTGAATTTTCTTTTTAAGATGCCCACATTTTTCTGAAGATCATGAAATGTTTTAGCTTATGGGAACTTGGCCAGTCTTCCCTAATAGTTAATTGGCTTCTTTAAAATCTTTGTACCAGGGATTTTTAAAAAATTCTCTTTATTTTGTGATCTGGTAGGAAATAAGTTAATGTTTTAATTGACAGCTCCTGTAATTGCTAGTAACATGGGCCATCTCCCATGTATTTATAGACTATTTATATATTTGTATTTTCTATGCTTTGCTCTTCTACATTTTTTTGCCAATAATATTAGTTCTTGTGGTTGGCTCCTGTAACAAATGACCACAGTTTAGTCTCTTAAAACAACGGGAATTTATTGTCTCATAGCTCTGGAGGTCAGAAGTTAAATCTGTATCACTTGATAGAAGGCAAGGTGTCAGCTGGATGGCACATTCTCCAGAGACCCTAAGGGTAAATGTGTTCCTCACCTCTTTCAGCTTCTGGCTGTCAATAACCCTCAGCTGTGCCTGTACCACCTCACTCTTCAAGACCAGCATCTTCAAGTATCTTCTGCTCTGCCTTCATAATATCTTCTCTCTCTGTAAAAAATTCTTTTTCCTCCTTCTCATAAGAATACATGTGATCAAATTTAGAGCTCACCCAGATAATCTAAAATAATCTCCACATTTCAAAATCCTTAACTTAATCATAATTTATGAGGTTTTTTTCTTCTCCCAAATAAATTAACCTCCACAGATGCCAGAGGTATTCATTTTCACTCTACCACACTCACTTCTATCTTGTCTTTTTTTCTTTTTAAAGAATTGATGCTTTACATCGGAGTAATTTTAGATTTAGAGAAATGTTGCTGTGTGTTTCCAGTACAGTGTTCCCATATACTCTTTCCCCAGTTTCCCTAGGATGATTTAAAAAATGTTCTAAAAAAATTGGTTTTGAATTTTATGTGCCAATGGGGTTGGGTATAGTATTTATTTTTAGAACAAAATAGTGGACAAGCCCATGCACTCTTTTATTTAAAATGAGATCCCTATTACCCATATTCTACTTTTCCAAAGCAAAACGGAAGAACCAAACCATGATTCTGACTAAGAAATGAGTCAATTGATGGAAGTGTGGACTCACAGAGTTCCAATTGAAGCAATAATTGGAAAGTATAATTATTGTGAAATATGGGTGATATTTCTAGTAATTTTAATATGTAGTGCCCCAAATTTACTTTATATGTTGCCTATAAATTTCCATACAGATTTTGTTTCATTTATACTCAAGAGTGGCTTGGGATATTTTAAGAATGTTTTAATCAGAAGGAGAAATTAAAAGTGACAAGCTATGTCAGTGTACACTGAGAAAAGAGCATAACGGAGGTGTTCCTTTTACTATTCCCATACTATGCCACTGAATTGTACATTGAACATGTCAAGTTGCTTATGTATTATTTATTGAAAATTATCCCATATGATTTGATCTACAGTCTAAACAACATCAATATATCTAAGTCAGTCTAAATTTCATGCATTTGGTGGTATGGGCAAATGACCAATTGGTTTCATGTTAATTTTCATTTGATTTTTATATTCATCTAGATGATAGATGTCTTGACTCCTTTGACAATAGAGATCTGATTTTCTAGGACCAGGACAGAAGGTAAAAGTCTATCTGAACACTGAGAGTAAGGGATGATATTTTTAACTTCTTTGTAAGTTATGTTGATACCTTGGAATATCAAGCTGATGCTCTTAGTGTCAGTTGATGTTCAATAAAGAATGAAAAAAACAAACATTTTATTAAAGTTTGTGATTCAGAGCTCCTGGGGCCACCACTGTCTTCAAATACTGTTTTCTCAATGGCTTTGAGCCAATTACTTGGCCCCTTTACCTCAGCTTCTGAATTAGTAAAATGGGAACTGGTATAGTGTGATTAATTTATCTCCTAAGGGGGTTGTTTATATTAATTAACTACTGTTAAGAGCTTTGAAGATGAAAAGTGCTAACTGCTTATGCCATGATTAGCCACGGAATAGTGGAATATGATAACTGCTTCACTAGATAAATGACTGAACCTGATACACAGAAACTGTGAAATCTGTGGGAGGAGTTAAGAGGCAGGGCAAGAAGACAGCTGTGGACGCAACCTATTCAAGGAATATATTATTTATACTTGCGCCTTGTTGTAAATGGTTTAAACCACCTTCCAAAATATATTTAAAATGTCATAGCACTTGCAACACATTTTGCTTGATCAGTGCCCATCATCACATTTCTTTCCTGGATATCATTTCCCCACAAACTCAACTAACTGCACCTTGTTTCACAAGCTAAAGAGTATCGATTATTTTTGATTATTCTTTGCATGTGCACTCACATACACCCACAGACAACACAAATTGTGATGGTTGACAGGGTAGAACATTCTGCTTTTTATTTGTATTGTTCAAAGCAAACCAAACACATTAGTGGAACATAAACGGCAATTGCTTTGAGCCAATGAATATTTAAGGATATTAATTTACTTCCTTCAATAGTCTTTAAGAAATTTTAAAAATAAACAAATGGAACAAAGGAATAAAATGTCAGACTTTAAGCTTGAGCTCTCACTGAGAACTGTGCTTTGCAGTTGACCGTATCATTACCTACCTAGTTATGAGGTCATATTTCTGTACAGTTCATTAGGATTCTTATCGGCAATTTTACGGCAAACCACAACTGCAAAACTAACACGTTTTGGTCAACATTTATGTCCCTGGCACCTTCATTTCAAGAGCATATATTTCAGAGAACTAAAGAGACAGAGTCTCTCCCAAGTTCCTTAGATTAGAACTCTTGATAATACTTTCATTCCTCTAGCATTCTAATGCTTCACAGATTGTGTGTAATCCCACTTTGTTTTACGGCACTTTATAAACTTTTATTTAATTAACTTTTTCAATTTTTATTTCTTTGCTTATGTTCATGTGACTCTTAATTTTAAAAAGGGATTTAAGGGACTCCCTTTTATTTGGGAAAACAGCTTCCTTATTGCAATTTAATTCATAAAGCTTTTACTTTATGGATTGGGATGTGGAGAAATGCAAATTTAATTCTCAACTCAAAAGCAACCATTGGAATACTCGACATTTATGTCTAAGAGGTGTCCCAGAATAGTGAAAAGAATATTCAATTTTGAATCAGAAAATCTGATTTTATATCCTCACCCAGCACCTACGAGCAGGGCAATTTTGGCAAATAATTTGACCTCAGTGTTCCTACCCATAAATTGGAAATAAAAACCCTTCATTTTAGATTTAATCTAAGGGTTAAATTACTAAAGTTTATGACGTAGTGCCTGGTGTCTGGTAGGTACTACCTAGCATTTTAGTTATTGTTTTTGTTTAGCAGAATCCAGTAAAGTTCCTTGCCGTGGGGCCATTACAGAGTTTTATCTAAAAGCTCAAGATAGCATAATTTCTATGTTTCTGAGAATAGTTCATTCTTGAGTAATTTCCACAACTATAATGTTGTAGCTTTCTCATTCCATGAATTGTAACACATTAAAGACTAATTTGTTTTTAAAGAATTTAACCTTAAGAAAAAAATTGGTTTATCCCAAATGATTCTTCGTGTGAAAATTCAACGATATAAAACTTCACGGTGTATTTGTTTTTAACAAGATAAATTTTGAAAATGGTGAGCCAAGAATATGACCATGTGACTTGAGTTTAACAACTGAAACATTTACAGCCTTTATGTGTTGCAGATTTTATCTTTCTCAGGCTTCCACTACTATTTCATTTTTTAAAAAAAGATTTATTTATTTATGCATACAAGCTGGGGTATAGGCCAGAGGTGTGAAGTGGTGAGAGGATTCACCAGAGACAGAGTAGGGAGCAGAACAGGCAGATCGACTGAAGTACACTGCTTAGGGGAGCAGCCTCCAGAAAGGAGAGGTCTGCTGCGCCATGTGGGAATCTCCATGGCTGGGGATCTAACTCAGTGCTGCAGTGTTTCTGGATTGCTTCACAGTGGTGCGTTTAAGGCATTGCACCACCAGGAAGGCCCTCCACTACTATTTCAATTAATTTCAGTCCCTTAGGACAAATGATGAGGAAATCCTCATATAATCTTAAAGAGAGAAAGGAATGGGGAAGTGCCTAAACCTAATAGAGGAATAGGGCTTTTCGGAAAGCAAGCCCACATAAATATTTGAACAGGAATGGTATCTTCATCTGTGTGGTGGAAAACAGGTCCATTTCAAACTGCACATTTTGGCAGGCTAGCATGTTGACTTTATCACCTCGACATCACTAGGGTTTCGGACGCCTTCCTGCAGGCATCCTTGTCATCACTGAACATGTGCACTCCCCCATCCCAGCGCTGGAGGCTACAGGCCCAAGCCTGTGAGCCACTCCTAGGAAGATCCCCCAGCCCAACCCTCCCTGTGGCCAAATGCCTCTCTTGGAACCCCACCCTTTTTAACTCCCCCACCCTGTTTTTGAATCACACTCTCCATCAAATGCTACTTTAGTCGCCTCTACATCACATCCCTGGAAGTCAGAATTCTCTGCACGAAAGATAGTACTGACAATAGTTTTATCCCAGGTTGAGTTCTGCTTTCCTCATTTCAGTTTTATTATAGTAAAACTCCACATACTTGGATTGGGAAGAACGTGAAGAGGCCAATGAAAGTTTTTGAAAGTTTGGAATCCAGAGTACACTCAAAGGAAGGATTGGCCATAACAGTCCAGCGAATACAGATATTTAATGACTTCAATTTATTCACATAATGCAGTGTACGGGTTAAAAACGCTAATATAGAGGTACCTTAACAATCATAAATATGGGCAGTGCCCAGGTTGCTCTATTATTAGTTGATGAGTTCAAGAAGGAAGGAGATAAGTCCTAGAGATGATTTCTGAGGACAGAGGATACTCCTTGGCATCCAATATTGAGATGCCACCACCAGAGATGGAATCTCATGAACTGAAGTGGCAAATATCCAGATAGTTTTGAAAAATGTTACACTCTTATATGAAATAAAAATGCCAAAAATAAATTACCATCCAAATGGGAACCATCTGTTATTTATAAGTATTTTTAGGTATTTCCAATGTTTTCAGAAAATAAATAGCTTCGCCTGCTTTTTGAAAGTTACTCCATGTAGAAAATGGTTGTGCTGTTTCTTTTAGCTTACAATCCTTGACTTTTAAGGATTAATATCCTACTTTAGTTTTAGAGAGATAATCCAGCCTAGCACTTCTCAGAGGACCACCTATATGCCAGTAAAAACAGTGTGAGTTTAACTGAGGGTGAAATTCTGGGGTCATGTCATCATTTGAATCCCCCAAATGTTGACATTACTCTCAGCTGGAAACTTCCCTCCAAATTGAAGGATATATTTTGGATTTCATAGGTTATTGTCATCAGATCACTTCTCATTTCATTGTCCTTATTCTATTTTTGACCAACCCGCTGGTTGCCCAAGACTTAGCAGATAGACTGATCTCTGAAATAGTGTTTTACAAAAGGTCAGCTCTTTCTCTGGCTGAGTTTTTTTTTGCAAGGAGATTCATTTGGGGTGGGGGTGACAAATTGTTAAAGATTGTCTATATGTAGGGAGAAGGAGGAAAGAATGTGACTATACAACCTGAAACTATCCCATATCCAAGATTTCCATTAACTTTTTCAAATCTGAACTCTAATTTAGTGACCAGCAATTCCAAACTGACCTTTAAGACTTGATAGCAATGTAAAAGCAGTAGATCTCACTACGAACCAGACATAACTAGAGGCATTTGACTTGCATAATCAGTGATCAACTCATCCATCCCACTTTTGTGATCATACTGATTTCAGGAAATAGGAAATCTGGAATTCAAGCAACAGTATGCCACATTTTATAAAGTCAGTGTCCCCAAAAAAGGAACTCTCCTATACTGCTGGTGGGAATGTGAACTGGCTCAACCACTATGGAAAGCTGTGTGGAGGTTTCTCCAACTGCTAAAAATGAAAGTTACTATACAACCCAGCAATTCCACTGCTAGGAATCTACCCAAAGAACACAAAAACATTAATTCAAAAGGATACTGCACTCCTATGTTTATTGCAGCACTATTTACAATAGATAATACATGAAAACAACCCAAATGCCCAAAAATAGATTACTGGATCAAGAAGATGTGGTATATCTACACAATGGAATACTACTTAGCAGTCAAAAAGAAAAATTCATGCCATTTGCAGCAACATGGATGGAGCTGAAAGGGATTATGCTCAGTGAAATAAGCCAGAAGGAAAAAGAAAAATACCGGATGGTTCCACTTATAGGAGGAATATAGGGGAACCAAATAAGGGATCAGAAAAAAATATATTAAATACAAAAAAAATTAACAGGCAACTATAAATCAGAGACATTCTGCAGGAATAGGGGAGGGAGAGGGATAAAAACAGGGGAGGGAAGACCACAAGGCACTATGGTAATGGTTCACAGGTGAATTGCTGGTGGGAATTTTACAGGGACTATAACTGAGAGGATAAAGCATACATTGTACAAAAATGAACAATGTTTATATATATATATACACACACACACACACGTATACAAATATATATTTAATTAATATATATATATAAACATATATAATTAATATATATATCAGTGTCTCTAATAACTTCTTTTCATAGAAAAATAGCACAGGAGCCAACTGCTATCATATATTCTGGTCTTCTGTCTTCATGGGTGATACAGGGCAGTAGTAGAGAAGTGTGTGAAATTGAGTAGGAATGCTGATGATGGTGGTGAGAAGAGATCTAGTATCTAAGAAGAGACTAGATAGGGAGAAAATGGGCTGGAATGGAGACTATGGATTTCAGGGGTCTAAAACAAGGCAAGTGGGACAGTAAAGGTAAACTTCGGGAAAACTGAAATCACAGTTTTAGTGATTTTGCATCCAACAGAAAATTTATCAACTTTGGTATGGCTGAGGCCAACTTGAAGGCATATTTGTAGAAGTGGCTCTCAACCCATTTTCTTGAATCTTGATTATTTCCTTCTTGCCTCAGTGCCTCCACTTCCACCAGTGCCACCATTTTCTTTATATTTCTTTTGTGACTTTAAAAAGATTCAAAAGACAAACACCAGAATGTTAATAATGGTTAATGTTAGGGGGAGAAAGGAACATTAGTCACTTGGAAAACTTTCTCTATTTTTGGATAATATTAGTTGTTATTTTAAGAATTTTTTGCTTTTGAAGTTAAGGAAAAAACTTATAAACACATTCTCCTTCTCCTAATCCTCCCATCCTCTAAGTATTCTGCTTCAAAAGTAAAACTGATTCCTTTTCCATCCTAGTTCAATCAAAATTTCTCTTTCCAAAATAACGCTTTCTTGGCTAGACAGTGATCAAACTATTTGGTTAAAGTAATTCCACTAATGTGTGTGTGAGAAGTGCTGTTGGATGATGTTGACACTGATGATTTCCCACTGAGTGACTGGAGGGCATTTGAAGAGCAGTTGGCCTGGGTGGTAATCCCAGCACTGCTGATAGCTTCAGTCAGGATTTTGAGCATGCCATTTCAAATACCTGTAGCTTTTTCCTAATTTTTCACCTTGCACGCAATATTAAGAAATTAATGCTACTACTCTTGCTAGCCCCACAGGACTCTAAAAGTTGTGAAAAGGTATTTTTTCCCTTAGTCTGTGATTATTCAGTGCATTTTCTCTTAGGTCTGGGAGCAGTGGTTACGGGAATAATGAGGTGCAGGGAGATTAAAAAAAAAGTAACATTTTTCTTTAGCAAGGAAAATAGATATGTCCCCATTGACTTATATGTCATAAGTGGTTTGTTTTTTCTTTTCCTCAAAGGGATGTGCAAGTTCAAGGACTACCTTGTAGTTGGTAACCACTAAAACCTAAAATACAAATGACCCTGCTTTTTAATCTTTATAGACTGGTACCATCCAAAAAATGATTTCTTCATTGTCATTGCACTTTTGATAGAGCACCATGGTGGAGAACTTGTCTTCTCAAGGACATACTTTCCTTTGCCATATCAAGAACTTACCTTTCCTTAGATTGTGTTCTTGTACTAGACTCTGTTTATAAGATAGAAGTTTTAAAAATAAGAAAAAATCAAAGGTGATTGAAAATGTGAAATGAGAATGAAATTACAGTGGCAAGCAAAAACTACATTACTTTTAAAAGCAGTAAATAGGGGAAATTAAATCATAACCTTTATCTGAACCAGTCCCTCCTCCTCCTTTTTTTTTTTTTTTGAACTTTATTCCTCTTGTAGGAAAATAATTCATCTGGCCTGACTCTGTTACCACATAGCTGGCATGGTTGTCTCACGCAAGCATCAAGAAGATATGAAGCTAAATCAACAGACTCTGATTTGTTGGCTCAACCAAGTATAAACTAGCCACTGGAAAATCAAGTTGAAAACTTAGGACAAATATATGAAAGAGACAAGCCACAGCTTGCAGGAAAGAAAATGTTTGCAGAAAACTCCTGCATTACAGGTTTATCTAAGGTGTGGTCTCAAGTAAGCCGCGGTAATTACCCAGGATACCACAGCTAGTGGCTGAAAAATGAAGTGTTTCACTTCAGTGGCTTAACCCTTTCGTGCCACACCAGAAAATTTCTTAGACGAATTCACAGCACAGTCAAGTTAGATTAAGCTAGAAGAATTCTTTCATTGCCATTGATACAGTTTTTAATCATACTGCTACTGTCTACTAAAGGTATTTCTCAACTGTGGCCCTTAGCTTATGTCTTATAATTCAGGTAGTGGATATGTAGGGCTTCATATCATAGTTGAAGATCTTATATTACTTGTTGGCTTTGTGTTTAGGGATGTCATGATTCAGGAGGCAAAAAGCAAAATATCCCCACATGGTCTTGTCTCTGGTTGGAGGCAAGCACCTTCACAATTTGAATCTTCATGTCCTCTTTCCACAGATGGCATGACATTATAAGGTCTCTGAAGACCCTTTTAGCTTCAACTGTCTAGTTTTCTATTTATACAACAAGAAGCAGCTGTTTTTTCTAATTTTCTCCACAAAATTTTGTCTAAATCCTTGATTAATTACAACATATTAATTTAGAAGAATCTGAGGTTTCCTCATTTTTGTTAAGTAATCATAAATGATAAAGAAAAACACTAGTTTTTGGTTTAAATTATAGCCAGTGAAAAAGATCTTCTGCTTACCTTGCTTCCCGTGAAAATGACCTGATTATATTTGTCGTATGATGTGTTTTAGCATTCCTCTTTCTGCTGAATATATTTTCATGCTTCTTTTCAAATAATGTGAGCTCTGCATGAAATTTAGAGTTTGAAAGAGAAGAGGCCTATCTTTACATCTATATTCTTTGTAGAATCTACCACTTCATTTTGCTTTTACAACTTCCTAATGAAACTATGCAAATACTTATAGCTACTGGTTCATTAAATTTTATAGCTGGAAAGGAATTTTGGATAACCCTTATTCAACGAGCCTCACTTTTTAAAACAGTAATAGTAGTATAATAATTAATAGTTATCATTCTTTGAGCACTTGCTATAAAGCTTGTGCTGCTATGTTCATTACTCATTCAGTTCTTAAAACAGTCATAAGAGGTAGGAGTTATTATTTCCATTTTTGCATATTAGAAAACTAGAGCAAAGGAAGTTTAAATAAAAGCATGCATATATATGGTCATTTAATTTATGACAAAGGATTCAAAAGTATCCAGTATTGAAGGAGAATCTCTTCAATAAATTATGTTGGGAAAACTGAGCAGCCACATGCAAAAAAAGAAACTAGACATTGCCTTTCACCATACACCAAAAATATCAAAATGTATTAACAACTTGTTCTTAAGACCTGAAACCATCAAACTTCTAGCAGAAAACATAGTCAGGAATCTCTTTGATATTAGTGTTGAAGATGATTTTGAATTTGACAATAAAAACAAGTGGAATTATATTCATGAACTGGTGAGGGAGATTAGAAGATGGAAAACACAAGTTTCACTCCATAACCAGCTTCCTCGCCTATTTATTCAGGGCCAGACTCTTACCCAAGTTTTTGTATCTCTTATTACATTAAAAGAATCTTTTAGAATTGAAGGAATCGCAAGACACAGGGAGGGTTTACCCAAGTCCTGTTGCCTTCTGAGTTATGTGCTAGTTAATTTTTCAAAACCATCTCTTGTTTTGATTGTTTTGTTATTTTTAGATGAGAGCAAAATGGGTAATACCTTCCAATTCCTAGCCTCACTAAGTAAGCATAGATTTGAATGAAGAGAAATAGGCCACCTTTAGTTATAAGGGAGAATAAAAGATAAAACCAAGTATCTATCAAGCCCTGACTCAGAATCCTTTTTTCTGAAGTCTAGCAGAAGTGTTCTTTGCATAGAAATAGTTTTCAAATGGATCATTGAAAGGAGACATTTTGGGGTTCCCTTGTGAATGTGTATCCCTCCCCATTCACACCACCTTTATCAGAACAAGCTGAATGGTAATATAATACACCACCCGAACAGCTGGCAAAATCAGGTTTTGGGCCCACGGAGGCTTTAAAGAGAAACCCAAAAGCCCACAAACTCCCCCAAACGAGCTTGCTTTAAATATGTTTTTCATGTTAATCTCAGTCACAATAGATGATCCAAATCAAAGGAACGCCCTATGGAGAACCACTATAAGATACAATGCAAAGCACAATGTAATCAGGTGCTGCTTGGCCAAGAAACATACCTGACAAATTGCTTCAGGATCATGCTGGATGAAGCCTCATTGTGATTATTAGATATATAACTTAGGACCCTACCACTTTTGATCTGTTGTCAGTGTTTGCAAACAGACACTGGGGTTATAGTCACATATATCCCAGAACTCACACTTGTTAGAAATCTCTCAGTCTGGCACCACGGCTGTGGCCATAGCATTGGCATCAATAGTGCTTGGATTTCAACTTTGCTACTTCTTTGGAGCTTTGGCTAGTTCAAATGTCCTTGAGACTCACTTTCCAATGGGAATTAGAACGATATATCCTTCCATGTGTGTTGAAGATTAAGAAAGATAATATTGATAAAGCATCCTTCTAGTAAGTACTCAATAAATATTTTAAAATTGTTTATGTAATACTTAGTATGTAATAGTATAAATATCACTATAAATATTATATATTTATGTCCTTCTGCTTGCCTTCCTACATTTCAAAGGGTCAGTTAAAACTTCTGGGCAGACAGATTACACATCTATTACAATGGTCAACAAATTTTTACAAAAGTCATGTTACTGAAATAAAATTAGTCATTTCCTATCAATTTGTATGTACTCAACATGAATATGACAGTCAAATTCTAATTTTGGCTCTAGTTTTTTTTTGTAATCTGCAATAAATGGATGTTTACATCACAAAATGCATGCCAATAGTAATAGGCCTATGGTTAATACCTGTAAAAAATCAAGTCATAGACTACTTCTTAGATTTCTTCGCTTGTCTCTTATACAGCTATTCAGAAGAATCTCTGGGGAGTGTCCAGCAGTAGTCAGCCAGAATTGTAGTGGACCATTTTCCCTGGTATCTTTGTTCCATTGATGGGGTATCTTGATGAAAACGTTCACCATGTTCATCACTAACCATACCATAGTTTTCAGGGAAGAAATCCAGATGGGAATGAAGTGGATCGTTAGAGACATATTGCAGCCAAGTTTCTGATTCTGCATCAGCATGTCTTCTACTAGTTCTTTGTAGTTTTCTGCCCTAACATTCCCAAGAAAGTTTGTAGACACTAAGCAAAAAGCATTCCATGCTTGTTTCGCATCACTGTGCAGCAAGTTGTTGAACTGGTCACATTTGAAGAGATCTCAAATCTGAAGACCCACAGAAACTCCCTCTTTAATCTTTGCTTTGCTTTCAATATAAAGTAATTGTGACATCTTCTTCTAGAAGATTCCATTGTTGGAATCTTGATCCTAGCAATTCTGCCTGGTTCTTGGATAAGTCCAATCATGAACCAGGTCATTTAGTTTTTACTGTGTTAGTCTGTGTGGGGTTGATGATGCATCACAGTGAAAATCTGGATCACTGCATGCTGATGGAACAGGAGAAGAACAGGTCAGCTCACCCTTGTCCTCATCAGATGTATCAACCTCTGCTGGAGGTTCTGGATTAGGAAGTCCCTCACCACGTGGAACTGGACTCAATGCAGACAGAATATTTGGATAGACTATTCTCGACTTCTTTTGCTTTGTTATTCCGTCAGAATGAGGAGGAACCAAGCAGAAGTAGCAGCCTGTTATGTGGTTGCTCGGCTCTCTCCACACCATGGGGACTGCACACGGCATTGATGGTCTTTTGCCATTTCACCACAGTGAAAGCTGTGTTGTACATGTAGCACAGCATACATGCAGGGCCCAAGGCTTGTCTTGGTCACCATCCTTGCATCCGAAATAAAGATGATAAGCCTTCTTCACTTGAAAAGTGATATTTTTCTTCTGGTTGGCAAATGTCACTTCCCCACAAATAGAGCAGAAATTGTCCACACTGTTAACGCACTTTATAGGCATGACTGTTCTGTATCATGCCTAAATGGATAAAATAAGAATAGTTCTATGGAATAGTGGCTTAAACTATCTTGCACAAAGTCCGAAATATTTTCAATGCTCAGCCTTTCCGACAGGGCTTTATCTAGTGCACTGCTGACGTCAGCTTTCTTCAGCAGTCGCCTGGCAGTAACATTGCATTGCATCAGAAAATGATGTAATCAACTCTGGATGATGTGTGCATGATGGTATTATGAATACGATGCAAAATTACATCATTCTAGGCTGATTTAGGATGTTGTTGCAGTCCTACTGGATAAATTTACATGGTGAAACATACGAAATGAATTCTATGAAATATCTTCAAAACAAGAGCTAATAGAAAATTTTCAGGATTATATTCATGTTCAGCACACCAAGATATTACACATTAGGGCCTTTTTAAGTCAGTAACGATCTCACTGTTGACCAGTGTTATCAGTCACATCCCTATTACTCCTTTTCCATATGAATTTCATTGTTTTCTTTTTATTATTTTTAAAATTTCAAAAATTATTGAAGTAACATTTGGTTACAGCACTTTATATAACTTAGGGGAATAGGTGCAGGGTTCCTCAAATGTACGTCACCTCACCACACCACACCCACCATCGAAGCACCCAGAGTCCCTCACCCTAGACCCTTGTGTCACCCTCCTTTTCTCCCCCCTTCTCCCTCAAGTAGCCTCTGTTCCGCAGTCATATTTTTAAGCTTTGTTTTCATTTAAGAGTTGGTATTAACAAGTCTACCCAGCAAGAGATTATAGTATTGTCTCAAACCTGTGCTCTATTGGCTATAGTTCTGGGATTATGTGCTATTGTGTATTTGAGTGACTTCAATGATACTTTTAATGGACAAACACAGATCAGTGCAGAAGTTGAGTTCCCAGAGTCCCTTTTAGGTGAAATGCTTTTCAGACGACTAATGTATAATTTTGGGAAATCATTTCAGCCATGTGACAATCTTCCTATTATCCATTGTATTAGTCTAGACATCCTTTTTAGAGACATTAGCTAAAGATTTTGTATTATTTAAAATTCACCTTAGAAGGACTGGGAATAGTTGAGTTGATTGGAAAAGGCAGTGGGCACTTCAGGTTCAATGTAAATTATCAATGTGGTTTAGCCAAATTAAAGACCTCTTTAACTGCATGGTGCTTAATATGAAAAGCATCCAGACTAACACAATAGGTCACACTTAAATGATTCTCTCTTTAAGAATTAAACTGTCTTTGCACCACGCATTGGTGGCAGAAGATAATAAGATGCAGCTCCCCTAACCCAATCATTCTTAAAGGAACTGACCAGGTAAAAGAATGGAGTTACTATGCATGAAAAAAGCAAAATACAAAAATAATTTGACCTGCTAAAAGAATCAATTTTTCTGTGTACTGGAGCAAGACGCTAACAAGCATGACAGTGAGCCTTTAGGCTATTGAAACACTCTGTAAAGGCTTTGCATCAGCACAGAGGCATCCATAGACCTGATTTCAGTGTGGGGTGATTCTAACTGCCTTGGTCTGAATTCATAAGGAGTTTCAGATAGGATATGTCTGTAACTACTGGGGGTTGGGATTAGTTACAAGATTATATGTGGGGGAGAGGGAGGATTATTAGGATATTGAGGATTTAACCCCCTAGAGAAACAGGATATTACTTGTATCTGAGACTGCCAACCAGCATGGAATGTTTCCTTACTGTTCAACTTAAGTGCTCTTAAAAAGTGGACACTTTTGTTAGCATTAACGTAGAAAAAAACAGGACTACATGGGGTTCAAACATTTTATTTCTTCTGAATAAGGTGGTATTTCACCAAATATCACCTGAATAGGATGATAGAGGGTAGAAATGATCTTAGGAAGAAATTCCATTTTTGTAGTGAGGTTGCAAAAATGGTTTGAAAAAAATCTATCATATTCTTTTGTGAATAGGCCTTTTAAGTTCTTCACAAGTTTGAAACTTTTATCACAGCAGATTAATTATAGTCATAAATTTGCTTTAACTATGTGAGAGAATATTCACTGTTAACCTCCATTCTTATTCGGTAATCAGCTAATCCACTATGCCAGGGGTAAGTATCCCCAGTTAGCAGACTGACTAACTAAGACTCAGAGAGGAAGTTCATACTATAGTTAATAGAAAAGTGGAGATTTGAATCCAGATCTATCCATTATGTGACCATCTCTATTATATCTAATTTAACTTGGCCCCTGCTGAACTGCAGGAGCCCCACAGCAGAAGTGGAACTAAGTCCTCCTCTGCTTTTCAAGGTTAAACACTTCATGTTATGGTGCTATCCAATGTAATTACAAAAAGTACATCTATTTTTGTGTGATTTGAAATGTTCATCATAAATGTTAGTCAATTTAAAATGTATTTTATTTTCATTTGGTTTTCATTGAGCTTGGTAGTTTTGACAGCATAGAATTTCCTTTCTCAGGTGTAGTCACCATAGCTCTTTCACCACCAAAGCACCCATAGTCCATTGTGCTTTCTCCCTGCCCTTTTCACCCCTCCACCCCACCATGCCTCACAACTATGGTCAGCTTTCAAGGGTTGGTTTTAATGTTTGTCTTTGACCCTTTGTTTGGTTTCTCTATATTCCACATATAAGTGACACCAGTTGGGACTGTCAGACAATACTGGATAGATGATCAACCTTAATAAGACATTCAACACAAATGGCACTGACATTCCTAGGAATTAACACAGCAACCCAAGTGGAATGGGTGGTTGAAGACACGATGAACATCCAGAAGAATTCCTTTTCTTACATATGTAAAAAGTATGTAAAAGTATGTAAGTGTCATTTAACCCTTCATGGGAACAAGTGACCGGGACCTTTAGTCTATTCCAACTACCCACTAAGACCCTTTGACAGGTTTGTCAGTCTCACCAGATTTACAATCAGTGTTGATTGACTTTAATGGCAGTGTGTCAGCAAAACTAGACAATGGGAAAACGTTAATTAACAAAATAAACAATGTGAGCAAAACTGAAAAACTACTAGATCCACAAAATGACAATCATCTGAAAAAGGGTCAACTCACTACCTCCTGTTTTTAGCCACTCCACACTGTTACCTATGAGACACCTGCTCTCCAGGAAGTTCCATCTTCCATTCCTAACTGATATATATATATATATATATATATATATATATATATATATATATCCTGTAAAGGGGCACAGGGCTATTTTCGTACATCTGGTTAGCAAGACTCCATCTGAAAAATTCATATATTCCTACCAAATATGTTTTATATCCATCAGATTCAAATGGATGCAAACTCTCCAATGTATAAAAAACATAGGTTCATTTAAAATGTTTCATGTAAGAATTGAATGCCAGAAAGCAGAAAAATCAGGAACCAACATGAATACTAGACCATTGATCTAGTACTTTCACATTTGTTCTTAAAAGTGCAGACTGTTATGAAAAGAGTCGAGACAGAAATAATGACATTTACTAAGTGTTGCAAAAGCAAAAATGAAAAGGGAGGAAGACAGGAGGGGAGGGAGGGAAAGAAGAAGAGGGGAAGGGAGGAGAAAAAAATATGTCAACACAATAGGTGCCACTAGCCGTGTACCTTCAGTCAATTTGTACAAAATATGCACTGGGTTAAAAATCTAGGCTGGCAGCTGACGATGTATCACAATACGTTCAGAAGCCTTCAGATTTTATGAGCTTTATGGCAGAAAACTGGAGAGAGGAGAAAATTAAACAATGTTGTTATTGTCAGTTATACTAACTCAGATGTTAGAGACCAGCACAAATCTCTGAAAATAGACTGGATTTGCTGAAAAGCAAAGAGTTTTTGTTAGGGGTTTATTTTTCTCATGTCAAAAATATGAAATTATACTGTAAAAGGAAGTAGTAAAACCTATATCACTCAGAATCTGGTGGATGTACCCATGTGTTCCCGCATGCTCAACAGTTATTGAAACTATGATTCTCATGGGCAATTGGAGAGAACACATTTTCCTGCAAAAAAACAAAAACAAAAATAAAAAAAACCCTCCAATGCTTACAATTCTGGAATTTATTTTATGACCAACAGTGTTTTATGTGGCTCATCCTTTCTGAGAATGAAGCAATAATTCCTGCTTAATATACATGAATATACATTTGTTTAACTTAATTTTTCTTTAAAGGGAATTCATGAAATACCTATAAATGTGCCTATATCATTGATAAACATTTTTAAGAGGTGCTGTGATATATAATAGTGAAAACAGATTTTTCTAGATAATGGGAATAGTTTTGAGATTTAGAGAAAAGCAACCTTGGCTGAACTTTTTCAGATAATGGGTTGAATGTTAGTATTTTCCTTCTACTGTATTGTACACAGATTTTTTTCATTTTAATTAATTAATTTTCTTACATCATTGTTCATTTTTGTACAGTATTCGTTTTCTCCCCTTGGTTCTGCCACCACCATAGCACACATGCCCCATTTTCCCCATTCCTTGTGCTCGTCCCTCCCCTGTTTTGACCCCCTTCATCCCCCTCCCCTGATGTATGTCTCAGATCTATGGTCAGCTTCCAAGTTTTAGAGTTAAATTTGGGCTTTTGAGTAGCAGATGGGAAGAAAATATACATGTTCATTGCAGTGTAAATGATCACAAAATAGAAGTTGATCTTTACTTTTTATGGTACCTAAAAAAGTTAAGTATATTAGGATTTTATTTTCAAAAAGGACCTCTTGTTGATTTTCAGGGTCCAGAATTTTAGGACTAAGTAGATCATTTTATCTGGAGAGAGATGGTGGCATCAGTAAGGCAAGGCTGACCTGGCTTGTGGACAACTCTTCTACTGATTTGAAAAGGAACTTCAAGGTCTGTTGAAAGCTGTCAATGTTATTAGTAATCATAAAAGATATTAATTATGCTTTACATGGATGTAGTACTCAGATTTCTATGGTTTTGCATTTGTGTTACCTTATTTCTGAATTTAAGGAGCAGTAGTATGCCTTAAACTGTCTATATAGTTGCAAGACTAAAACAAAAAGAAAAAATAATCTTACCAATTTTCTTGAACTAAACAGCCATTCTAACTGAATTTTTGTCTTCATCTGGTTTTTAAAAGCACTGTTGGCTGAATCATGCTTTTTGCATATCATTTCCTTAAGAGAGAAAGTAAAGATGGTCATTTTTGCTTATTTGGGGGCTTTGTCAAAGAAGCATGCTGTAACAATAGGCCCTAACCACTTGGGACCAATCTTACCAAATGGATGTTCTGAGCACACTGTTGATTCAGGCTGAAGCATTCACTCAGCTTAGTGATTATCTAGCATTATCTCAGTGGATAATGATTTTAATACTTCATAACACTCATTATGGTATTAGTGGTTTCATATTAATAAGATATTAGTTTGGTTATTCGGGGAATCTAATACATGAAAGCAAAAAAACAAAAAAAATCACCTTAAAGCTTTTGTCATCCAACAGGGTTTTTGTTTGTTATTATTGTTTTCTTCATGATTTTATCTCACTATTCCTAGTGTTCATGTGTCTTGTTCCTTGACATCTTGATCCTTTTGACTATCAAACACTGCATTTAGCTATAGCTGATTCAGAGTAAAATGTTAGATTACCTTATTTTAGATTCTTAGTTTGTTTATGGAAAATGTCTTGATCTTAATGCTTATCTTTCACTCTGTGCAGATTCGTTCTATAATGTACACTAGATCAAAAAGCAAAACTTCAGCAATAGTATCTTTTTGTTTAGGACCCAGTGACTTTCAAAGGTTATGAATTAACAGAAAGTCCTTTAACATACTGTCACCCATCTTGTCCTCATGATGAAGCATGAAAATTGACACAGGAGAGTGCCATGTCAAGGTTTATAAAGGGTCTGTCAATGTGGATAAGGACTTTTACTGTAAAGACTTGGGAAAATTGCCTGAGGAGAAGTCTTCCTTTAAAACCATAATGTTTTCCAAAGACATTTAGACTTCTGAATTTAATCCCAAGTCCAGAAGAAGTACGATTTCTATAAAATCCTGAAGGAAAAATATACATCTATATAGCTCAAATTAAGAGTATAGCTCTAATAATTAGGTTAAGATGTCTAACACACACAGTTATAAATAAAAAAGGACTGGTTCATTCATTCAACAAATAGCTCTTGAGGATTTGCTGTATGTCAAGTACTGGACTAGTGATATAGTTATGAATAAGATAGAGTTCTTTCCTCCAGGAGATTTTTATTTAAATAGTTATTTGTCACATGTAATAACATAGAACTAATTATCACTAATAAGTGATAATTGTAGATTTTAAGTCTTTTTCATTCTAGGTACAACATTTCCATAATAAGCACATAATGAATAATTTTGGATGTCAGGAAGTCTGATATAGAAAACAATATTATTAATAACAACTTAAAATTATGAAAGTATGATTCTTTGTTATCAACCGGGAAAGTGAAGAATTGATACTTCTGGCAAAAATTTTTAGAGATGCATTAAAAAATGTTTGGTTTAGCAAAAACAGTTTTAATTACTTTTATTTAACCCTCCAGTTTCTTACTTTACCCATTTCTCCTAATAACAATGGAAAAATACACTCTCAGGGAAATTTGATTTTGTTTCAAGTGACTCATGACAAAGCCTAAGGGGACTTATAAAAAGGATTGACTTTTTTTTTTTTTTTTTTTTTTGTGTGTGTGTGTGTGTGTGTGTGTGTATTTGGCAACTGAACCAAAAGCTTTGAAAATGAAGAATGAACAACAAATGCACACCTATGAGAGCAGAAACATATATCACCAACTCAGAAATTATGCTTTATTAATGTCCTCTATTTGGTAAAGTACTTATTTGGGGGGAGATTTTATTATATGTAAATGACAAACCATTGTTAATGTGGTGATTTTACAGAAAAATGTAAAACAGATTTTTTAATCTTAAAGTTTTAGGAAAGCAGTCATTTAAATTTTTAATGTTAAGTGTTGGACATGTGTAATGAGGTTCAGAGCTTAGAAGAATCTAGTAAGAACCCATGTCATGGAAACTTTACAAAGCAGGCAAAGGTTCTAATTGTATCTGATAACTTTTGATATTATACTAAATGCACTTCCAAGATCACATTATTGCACTCTAAACAAAGGAAACAGGTATTCAATGTTTTCTGTAACAATTCTCTGGTTTTCTCAGCCGAAGCACTGAAGACATTAACAACGGCATACTAATTCAAGAGTGGATCAGATCCTTCCTATACCTCAAGATGAGGTACAGAATAAATATAATTTACCTCTGCAAATTTAAAGTTACATATATCAGACATTGACTTCTGGGCCTTTTGCCAGTAGACACAAGTGATCCTTGAGATGAGCTAATGCTGCTCAATACTTCAAAGTAACGGGCAGTTTCTCAGAATCCCCAAAGCCAGCATAGTAACCCCAACACAGCGTGCCATGTTCTCCAGTGGCTAGTGCACCAAACAACAAGATTTGACAATTCTCTATGAGTCATGGACATCATGGCTTGGCTTTCTAGTTGTAACTGAGCCTATAATTTTTAATTTATTTTCCCTCACCCTAGGGGAAGATTTTAATATGAATCTTCTGGCAGAGGAGATGTGCATGTATTTCAACAATATTAAATCTCCTAGTATTCTCAGTTTTTGCACACACATAAAAACAAATACTAATGCTCCCCAATTACTGTGGTCTGGAAATCTCCCAAAGTATCTTTCCTAACACCAAAGTAATGAATAAGTTAGAAGAGCAGCACCCTTTTCTTACAATTACTACCAAATCCATCTTTGCATATATTATAACAGGCCCTTATCTATGGCACTTTGCCCAAAAGTTTTCTATCTATGACAGAATGATGTAATGGTACATGCCAAAACTGTTAGTGCTAATCATCCCTTTGACTAAAATTATCATACCAAAGCCTCAGAGTTAAATATGTGAAGTTTCGTATAGTTTTCCATTTTTTTAGAAGAAAAAAAATATCCCAAGGGGAAATTTGGATGATATATGCATGAAATAATTTTGCAAATAAATCTTCCACATTATGTGTAATAAACATATGTAAGTGAGCTCCAAAATCTGAAAATTAGGTTGCCCTTTGCCATTGGAAATCAGTGGCACAGGAAGGTATCGTTTCTGTGAGCAGCCCTGTTCGTCGAATTCTGATCTAGTTGCAACCTGGGCTCAATAGCTTGGAAAATAGCAAACCAGTAATTGTGTGAATCCAATCAGGGAACAAAATCACAGAATATTTCAGTAAGTAAGAAAATGGAGTTGTAAATATCAGCCTTGTTTATTTCCCATTACCACAGCTGGAGGCAAGAAAAGGACATGGTTTAGTATAATACAGTCAGGTAGGAATTATCACATACAATGAGGTTGAAAATTCTAGAGAAAAATATTAGAAAAAGAAAGCACAGCACCTTTACGAAACAAGGTTGGGTGTGGCAACCCTGTCCTATTGCCCCATTTAAAAATCACACCTAGTTTAAAACAAAATTCTTTTGAAATTTATAGCAACAACAAACCTGCCTCTTTTTGCCCAAGAGAAATTATCAGACCATTTTTGTGAACCAATACTATTTTTTTTAAAAATGGGTATCTTTTCATACTATAAACCTTGTTGATAATTTTTTCAGAACACTCCAATGCCTGAGCTGTTATTAACAAACAAGGGCGGCTGATGCTCAGAGTAGAACTTTCATATTATTCTGCAAGTAGCTTGGGAACAAATTTGTGTAACAACCCATTATGTGCGCACTATTCACAAATGCTGACACGAGGTGGCCGGCATCAGCCAGTACTGACAGCCAGACTTTGTCTGTAAGGAGAGCTGCCAAAGAGGGTCCCCTTTGTGAGTGCAGAGCTAAAGGTCTTTCAACATGCACATGGGCCTGTGAACTTCACTTTCCTGCAAACCTCCTTCAAAGCCTGTGTTTCTCATACCCCTCCTCTTTAGTTTTTCTCTATTGAAACGACTCTCGTTTCTTTTGTGATTCTCACAACATTGACATGTTACATTTATGAAAAAAAAAAAGCCTAACTTCCATCTTTCTATAAATAATGGCAATAAGAAGTCAATTTCTAAGATGCTTTAAAATCTTAGTCTGGCACTAAGTGTTAATCTTTTAGTAAAAATAAAGTAGGAAGGACCACACTAGGAGGACTAATAAGACCATACTAAGATGACAGTAAAACATATACAAAGAGTACAAATTCATCTTCTGAAAAGTTTGACGAAAAGTTCCGCAAATTTACTTTACATAAACAAAAGTCCCTGGCATCATCTATTCATTGTCATAAAGATTGAAAACCAGAAGAAAGAATGATAATGTCCAGGGGGTACTTTGTCCATGTTTTGATGCAGCTTTCCTATTTCAGTTGACTCATGCTCACAAATTAGATACAATTCATTAAATTAAATTAAATGTAGGTGAGAAGGAATAAAATAAAACAAAGATATGAACAAATCAACAACCAAAACAGGAATCAGGCAAGATAAAAATATGTTCCACATAGACCTCTATACTTGCTAAGGGTGGGTTATCAAGGTTCTCTAGAGAAATAGAACAAATAGAATGTGTGTGTGTGTCTGTGTGTGTGTGTGTGTGTGCGTGTGTAAATTTTATTTTAAAAAATTGGGTAACATGACTATGAAGACTGACAAGTGCAGAATATGCAGAGTGGGCTGGCAGGTTGGAGAAATAGGATGTACATGACAATTCAAGTCCAATGGCCTTCCTTTATTTTGTCCCTTCTCTATTCCGTTTAGTCAAAGCTAGCAGTCTTTCTGCTGGAGTGTTTCTTCCTGTTGAGATGGCCGACTAGATCCTTAAGTCACAACTGTAGTCCCTTCACGGAATGATTGTCCAGTAACATCTTGGTGTTCTCCCTAAAACATGCTTCATTATTTTTTATATCATAGATAAGTGAATTTTCAAATCTTCTTATTTGCCTCCTTTTTCCTTAACAATTCCTTCAATTCATCTCTCTCTTCAATTTTACTATAAGCATTAAGGAAGATACAGGCTGCATCTTCAATACATTGTCTAGAAAGTTCTTCAACTAAATACGCAGATTCATCACCCATAAATCCTACCTTCCAAAACACAGCAGACCACAATTCAGCCAAATTCTCTGCCACTTTATAAAAAGGGTCACTTTTCCTCCAGTATCCAATAAATTGTTACTCATTTCCATCTGAGGTCTCAGCACAATCACCTTTAAAGTGCATATGTCTGCCAATAATCCTTTCAAGACAGTCTAACATGCACCTCAAAACTCCTCCAATTTCTACCCATTACCTAGTTCCCAAACTACTTCCATGTTTTTAGGTAACACCCCACTTCTTAGAATCAAAAATACTATTAATTTGCTAGAGCTTCCAAAACCAAATGCCACAGATTGGGTGGCTTAAACAACAGGAATTTTAATGGTTCTAGAGGTTAGAAATGAAACCTCAAGATGCCAACATTTGTTTCTTCTAAGATCTCTCTTCTGGGCTTGCAGATGCTCTCTTCTTGCTGCCCCTTCATATGGGCTTTTCTCTGTGAATGCTGCCTCTTATGTCTCTCTAATGTTCTGATCTACTCCTAAACACAATCAGTCAGATTGGATTAGGACCTACTCTAATGGCCTCACTTTAACTTAATCACCTCTTCAGTACCTCTAGCTCCAAATACAGTCACATTCTGGGGCACTGTGTATGAGGGATTCAAAGTATGAATTTGAGGGGAATGTGGTTCATCCATAACAGGGGTTTGTGGGAAAATTTAGTCTAAACTCTTTGCCACTAACATGAATAGGAAAGACTGGTCAATTGCTCTATTCATTGATCCATGTGAAAATAGAAATATTCCTGAGGAGAACACAACCCTTCCTGACTTTAAGACTTGGCAGGGCATTGTCTCACAAGCAAGCAATTAAAAAGTCTGCCTCAGTGGACAAAACAAATGGGAGCAAATTGGGACAACATTAAGAAATTTTATTTGCTGTAATTTCTCCAAAATATTTAATGGGTTCTGGGTGAGTTTGGGAAACGTGAAGCAGAGAAAATAGAATTCTAATTTCATGTATATGTGCTAATATTTGAGCAAATGTCCTCTAAGATGAAATAATGGATAAAGACTTGGGCAAAGAAATGGGTCTCCGTGAGAAAGGATGACAGACAGAACCTAACCTGGGGAACAAATTCTCTCTGGGAGAAAGGCCAAATTTCAAAGACAAGGGTTTTTCCAGAAAGAGTGGGAACCTTGAAGCCACTGATTGAAATCAACAGTTCAGCTCAGTGGACTGAGTAAAATAACCAAGTGGGGTATTTGGAAAATTCTGTAGACAAGGACCAACATCAAGATTTAGGTAATTCAGGGGACTGGAGCAAGTAAGTGTGACTTGAAACTGAAGGAAAAGTTCTTTAGTTCAGAAAAAGTATTCTTTTTTTTTTTTTTTTTTTTTTTTTTAGGAGAAATTGTGGAGGGGGGGAGAGAGAAGGGAGAGTGGAGAGAGGGACTGACTGGGTTGGGTATAGAGTCATCCTTTAGATAACAGAGTATAAATTGGGAGATTGATTAATACTTTGATGTACAATTCCTAAACAAAACTGCAGAAACCATGATAACAGTATATTGGTTTTAGCAATTACAAGAATATTGAATGCACATTAGTTTATTTCAGTATTGCCAACATTTTTTGAGATCAGTTGGGTAGATAGCATTCTCTTCAATTCACATTTGAGAATACTGAGATTCAAAGAAATTAAATGACTTTTCAAATCATAAAGTTGGTGGTGGAAAGTGTCTCCACGCAGACTAGGTCCTTCAAGGACACATCCCAGTACTTACTCTTCTTCATTCAGCTGTGACTCTTAATTGGATTATAGGCTGTATTGTGACTTACAACAGTGTGCTAGAGAGTGCATGTGTGTGGTTTTTGGAGGAGAAAAAGCTATTTGACCATCTCCCCAACCCAATCCTCATTCCACACATACATTTTTGATCTGTGGGGGCAGCAGATAATAACCCATAATGAGCAGTAGTTGAATGGCTTGAGGGTGACTATCTGAGGAGGACTTTCTTTGTCACAGCCACTACAGTGGAGAATAAATAAAACAAATTGAATGATTTATTTTTGACTTGAAGGAAGGCAGAGGTAAGGAGATGCTGATTTAACTATCTAAAAGTGATTTACAGTAGATGTATATAAGAGTAAGGTCCATTTTTGCCTTCACAATAACCATAACATAGACATGAATAGCCTTAGGGATATTTTAAATTCACTGTTCTATGTTCAAATGGAACTCTTCTTTTCTCAGGGTTCAAGGCTTATCCCATCAGGACAAAGTCCAATGTCAAGCAATAGGAAGATAATATTGAAAGTACAGAATTGTTTTTAAAAATCATTAGAACGTATTTATTTAACCCATATTGTCTTGTATCTTTGGAGAAAGAAAAGCAGGCTTTTAATTAATTTAGCTCAGAATCAAATAAAGTTATTGCCATTTTTAAAAATGTGTTAAGATATTAAGTTAAAATATTTATGTGATACATAGAGTGTAGATTAGACAAATATCATGTGATGAAACACAGGTTCTGCTAATTCTTAAAAAGCTGTCTTCATATATTTAGCGGACAACTAGAAATGAAATCAAATCTCTGATAAAGAATAAACCATCTCCTATTGTTCATTCTTATTGACATGAATGAAAATTACCATACTAATTATAAACAAAATTCGAATGGCAATAAAGAAATTAGAAATGTTTATGTTTCATATCTCTTATAGTCATGCATTTCTTCACATTCTGCTACTAATACAAAATCATGACAAGTTAAATAAGTCAGGGGTCTCGAGACCATGTCCAAGTTAGCTTTAAGAGCACTTCATTTCTCCATGGTTCTCTAGCCTGATTTATCAGCAGGCACCCCAAAAGGAAACAGATAGCTCACAAATAGGTAGTTAAGAGGATTAAATAAAGTATTCACAAAAATTTGAACAGAAGACAGTGAAGAGGCTAGTGAGGCTAACAGTGGGAGACACTTATCATCCCTAAGCATGGAGGGACAGCATTAGCAATAAGCAATACAATACTTTTATACTTAATGCATAATTTAAAATATGCATGCCATATTAAATGTGGGAAATTCAAACAACCAAATGTTATGAGGGTTTCTATTTTCAGAGAGAGCTAAAATGTAAACATGGACACACATTTTAATGATGTAACTTTTAGAATTTTATATATAGTTTTAATTTTGTTCATTTCTATCATAGTTGAGTACCTTAACTCCCTTAAATATCCACTTGAAACCAAAGATTTCCTCTTTTACATGCCTAATGATTTCCACCTTTTTATCATTTGAATAGCAGTTATGAAATATACACATCTTATCACCAGCATCAGCCCTTTTACTTTTTCATTTTCAGATATCTATATGAAATTGCAAGTGCAAAATATGATAAAATATTCAAATAATGAGTAACTATTACCATTCAAATATATAAGAACTGCAGAAACTCAGTTCTCTTTAAGTAGGTAATATTACCACATAAAAATAATCACTCACTACCTGAGGAACAAAAGTCCAGATTAAACATGTGGTCAATGTGTACTGATGGAAGATAGCAATTGTTGAATCTCACACATGACAAAACCTGAGAATCATCAATATTTATTATGCAAGTTCACAGTGAATTCAAAATAAGTGACAACTCAATAGCCTGACATTAAAGACGGAAAGAGAGATGCTACAAAAATCAAACACACAAAAAGAAATAGTCTTGGATCATTTTGTAGAGATAAATGAGCCACCCTTGATGACAGCTTAATAAACACTCTGTATAAGAATAATTCTGCTATATCAAAACAATGTTATTTTGTTTAGACTAAAATAAAACATATGGGAGAAACTTCTTTTCAATATTATGTCTGAAAAGTATCTTTTAGAAAGATCTGTGTAAACAATAAATTAATGAGATTGATCACCTAACAAAATTATATATAAAGAAATTCAAGCATGTCCCTGGTAATCTCCCTGAATCAATGCATGGGCAGAGCAACCCTTAGTGGATACCACGACAATGTGAGTGTTGCCCCTATAAGCTCCCTGAGCAATTGTGAGGGTGGGGATGACCCCAGAAGATGCGCTGCTGACATCAGCATGGCCCAGTGGGTTCCTTCAGCAAGCATGAGGGTGGAGGTATCCCAGCAGACATCCCATCAACACCAGCATGAGTTCAGTGTACTCCTTGAGAAAACATGAGGATGAGTCGCCTGAATAGATGTCCTGTTGACATTACAGCAGGCTCAAAATTTCCTTAATTGGGCACCAGGACAGAGCCCAATCCCAGCATATGTCCTGCCATGCAGGACCTTGTCAAATTTTCTTCAAGGGAACTTTGGGTGAGGGCAGATCAACTCAAACAAATATCCTTCAGACATAAGAACAGTCTTGGTGAATTCTGGGGAGGGACCTGAAGTGAAACAATAGCAGACCCCTTACAGAGAGGATGCCTCTCATTTACTGAAGACCCAACAACCAGTCAGTTATCCCTGACATACAGTACCATCTACTGGAAAAATAGAAGCTCCCTGCTATTAAATTTTAGGAAACAAACAAAAAAAAAAAAAAAAAGAAAGAAAGAAAAGAAAAGAAACAAAAATCACCAACCTGAGTCCTCAGGGGAATACAACCTCAGAGACAATCCCAAAGACATGGACTATCTGTTCTTCCTAGGAGATACAGAGTTCAAAATTCTCATGATAAATTCAAAGAAATAGGAGAAAACACAGAAAAGCTAGCCAAAAATATACAAGAAAATTCAGGAAAACAAATGAGAAAATGAACAAGCAGATGGTCAAACTGAAGCTTTAAATACAAAAATAATGAAGAGGCAGTTTGAAAGAAAAGATGAAAAATTCTGGAGAAAGCTATGGAAGTAGAATAGACCAAATGGAAGAGAGAATCAGTTGATTCTGAAGATGAGAATGTACAAATATTCCAGGTGAAAGAAGAGAGATAAGAAGAAAAAAAATATGAAGAAATATTTCAAGAATAATACAACTCCATGAGGAAGGGCAATATAATAGTAGGTATACCAAAAAGTGGAAGAGAGAGAAAAGGGAATAAAGAACTTATTTAAAGAAATTAAAGAGGAAAAAATTCTCAAACCTGTGGAAGGAATTAAATATACAAGTCTAAGATGTAAAAGAACACAAGAGTACCTCAAAATGAGACCTACACCAAGACATATAGTAGTGAAAATTTTAAGAGGTCAAGACAAAAAAGTATATTGAAGCAAATAACCTATAAAAGAACCACAATCAGGCTAACCTCGGACATCCCTGAAGAAACACTATGGGTAAGGAGACAATAGAATGATACAATCAAAATGTTTAAAGATAAAAACTGTCCTCCAAGAGTGTTCTATCCTGCAGGGCTCTTCAGATATGAGGGAGAAATAAAGCCTTCCTCAGAAAAGCAGAAGCTGATGGCATTTGCAAACACTAGACCTCTCACCCCCAGGAACTGTTGGGAGGACTCTTGTATTTAAAACAAAGAAAAATATCGACAAAGAACTGAACAAGGAAATAGATCCACTAAATTAATGACAAAATGGCAACAACAGATTTTCATATATCAATAATTATTCTAACTGAACTCACCAATTAAAAGGCACAAAATGTCTGGCTGGATTAGGAAACATACTCCAAACTTCTTTTGTTTCCAGGAAAAGCACAAGAGCTCCAAAGATAAACAGGCACACAAAAAGGATTGGGGAAAATATTATACTACAAGTGGGTGGGTCTCGGAGGAAGGAAAGGTCCACCATAAGTTTACAGATAAAATAGGTTTCCAGCAATAAAATGTGCCAAGAGACAGGTATGGATACTATATAATGATTAAGGGAAAAATACATCAGGAAGTTTAAACACTCATCAAGGTAAAAGTCTCTAATAAATGAGCATGAAAATATATATGACAATTACTATCAAATGTGAAAACAGACACTGAAAAAAATATTCATGGAGGGGGACTTCAATACCCCACTTTCACCAATGGATAGATCAACTAGACAGAAAATAGAGATGTAATAGTTTTAAGCAAAGAATTGTACTACATGGGCTTCATACACATTTAGAGAGAAATACACTCTCCAAAAGCTGAATGCACATTTTTGTCAAGTGCACATGGAGTATTTTCCAGAATTGAACACCTAGTTCAAGAAAAACATTAACAAATTCAAAATTCCTGTCTTCTAATTCACACATTATTTTTTATGCATTCTGATATTTATTCTCTATTCCATTTTTCATGTCAAACAATGCATTCTTCAGCTCCATAATTTTTGTTTCCTTTTATAATTTCTATTTCTTTGTTATAATTCTGGTTTTGTTCATATTTTGTTTTCTTTATTTCACTGAATTATCTTCTTGTGTTTTTGTGTAACTCTTCGAGCTACCCCACTATTTAAGTTGTTTATTGGGAACGTTATAGAACTCTATTTTGGGGATCTATACTGGAAGATTATTATGTTCAGTTTATGATGTTATGTTTCCTTGATATCTCAAATTCCTTGAAGTTTAGCTTTGATGTCTTCACATTTGAAATAGCAGTCACCTTCTCCAGTCTTTACAACTTCTCTTCTCTATTGTATCCACACTTGTAAATTTTTGCTCCAACAGTGTGCTGGATATTCTCTGTAAGATATCTGGATTTACCTATAACCATATCATCATTGGATGATTGTTTAAGATGGCATTTTCCAGGGGCTCCTAGATCACGACCAAGAGGGACTAGTGTTGGTTCATGGGACTCTACAAGGTCTATAATAGAGACTGAGGCCTGTCAGCCTATTACCTGATACATGGTTGGGTGAGAATCTTCCTGGCTCCCTTGGTCTATGGCATGATTATTACAACTTACACAAAAGCGCCTTTGTCCATAAATGAATCTCAAATTATTGGTGAGAGAAATGAAGTATGTCTTACTCAGCCATATTGTCCAGATAAGGTTTTTTAAAACCCTAGTTACAGACTGTTATCACTAAAAATATGACATTTAATTTTAATATGATTGAACTTTATCAGTGTCAAATTCAAAAATGTCTTAAATGTTATGATTTTGTAAAGTTTCATTTTTAATCAGGAATTAAAATAATGTGCACAGCAGGAATTAAAATAAAGTGCACACCAAGAATTAAAATAATGTGCACACATTGTGATTTGTTGCTGTATCTTTTAAGTCTATTTTAATCTGTAGGTTACCTCTCTGGTCCCCCTCCCACTCTTTTTTGTAACTTGCCTTGCATTTCATTGTTTGAGAAGCTGTATTATTTGTATCAGTTTTCCACAAGAGGTATTTTTTATATGATCAAATTTGTGTATGCTTCTATCAAGAAGCTTCTATTTAGCTATCTCTCTTTCTGATGTTAACAAGAATTGATGTGCAGTGCTTAGATCCATTAGTTAAAGATTACAAAAGCTATATTTTATTTATTTATTTTTTAAAAGATTTATCCACCTCTGCATACATTGCTGGGGCCAGAGGCGTGGGGCGGCGAGAGGGTCCACCAGAGACAGAATGGGGAGCAGAACAGGCAGATGGACGGAAACACACTGCTGAGGGGAGCAGTGGGCGAGGCAGAAGAGGTCTGTCATGCCATGTGGGAATCTCCTTGGGCGTGGAACCCATGTCAATGCTGCCGACAGCCCTACCGCCCAACCGCCGCGCCACCAGGGAGGCCCGACAAAAATCTATATTTTAATTCTCTTATTCCTTCTCCATTTATTTGTTGAAGTACCCACAACAAATAACCCAAAATGCCATCATTTTGGTTATTCAGTGGTATAGTTAAATTAGGAAAGACAGGATTCTACCCAAATGCTTGATTCTTTCTATGTTTATCTTTATTTTTATTTTTATTGAGATAACATTATATATACTATTGTTTGCATTTTGGAAGTGTTGGATCACCACTCTCAAGTGTTGTTACCACACCAAATCACTCATAATCCACCACCATAGTCCATTCCCAGTGCTTTTTAAACTGAACAGGTCACTACACTTTCCATTTACTTTTTCCAAATCAAAAGCATGCCATACTTGTTTTGTTCCAAGTATTTAATTATATAAATGTTTCCCTTCTGATAGTTTTCTGAGACACTTACCTATCTTCTTTATAAGAAGAACATGTCCATATTGGAGATATGCTTGGATATGAAAGAAAGAATTGTGACTTCAAGAAATACTCCAAAGTTAAATTGTTAATCCAAAAATTATGAAAATCATTTGGTTAGGAAAAGGACCAGAAATCACATGAGTTTGGAGAGAAGTTCTGAATTGAATAATGTAGTTTTGATAATCAACATACTGAACAGCAAAATTTATTATACATATACTAAATGAATACTTCCACTTAGATCTCTAAAAAATGATTTTTTTTTATTTTTACATGCAAGCTGGGGTACAGGCCAGAGGCGTGGGGCAGTGAGAGGGTTCACCAGAGACAGAGCGGGTAGCAGAACAGGCAGATCAGAAATACACTGCTGAGGGGAGCAGCGGGCGAGGCAGGAGAGGTCTGCCCCACCATGTGGGATTCTCCCTGGCCGGGCATCGAACTCGCGTCGCCGCTGCCGACAGCTCCACAGCGCAGCGCTCAACCGCTGCGCCACCAGGGAGGCCCTAAAAAATGATTTTTGGAAGGAGTCAGTAATGAAATTCAGTATTGGCAGAAGATCTGAAGGCATTCTTATTTGAATTGGCATTCTAATTTTTAATTGCGCTATAGAGACAAGTTAATTTTGAGACAGAGATATCATTCTCCCCCTAACACCTTCAGTTCCCTATTTTCAAATCTTGTAAGAAATATCAAGCAATTTGATCACTTGAGACTCTTTCCTTATCCTGAATGTTGATTTTCTTTGTCCTGTGGCCAGGAAATATTGTCCTTAGGTTTGGAATTTATGGTTAGATTACTGTAAATATCAATTTCAGTTTCAGAACTTGATGATAATCCTATTATCTAATGAATTGTTTTAAAAATTATAGTTTATGCTAAAGGTAGTTTAATATAAATATCTAATAAATAGTAAAGGGCCTATTACACTGTTCAACAAATTTTTACAAAAGTCATGTTACTGAAATAAAATTAGTCATTTCCTATCAATTTGTATGTGCTCAACACGAATACGCAGTCAAATTCTAATTTTGGCTCTAGTTTCTTTTTGTAATCTGCAATAAATGGATGTTCACATCACAAAATGCATGCCAATGGTAATAGACCTATGGTTAATACCTGTAAAAAATCAAGTCATAGACTACTTCTTAGATTTTTTTGCTGTTCAGGAATAGAATAGATAGATGGAAGATGGTTTCCATTGTGCAAAAGCACAGCCTTAAGACTCAGTTTCGAAGAGTCTAGAAATAGTCTCCATTCTTGTGGGTCATGAGTGATTTCTAAGACATTCATGAGGCTCTTAATATCGGAACAGAATGCTAGAGTACTTTCCTTTCTGAAGAAAGGCTCCAACTGCTGGTGGCGCTTTCGATAGAAAGTAATTGTGACATCTTCTTCTAGAAGATTGCATTGTTGCAGTCTCAATCCTAGCAATTCTGCCTTGTTCTTGGATAAGCCCAAATCACGAACCAGGTCATTGAGTTCTTCCTGTGTTAGTCTGTGTGGGGTTGATGATGCACCACAGTGAAAATCTGGATCACTGCATGCCGATGGAACAGGAGAAGAACAGGTCAGCTCACCCTTGTCCTCATCAGATGTATCAAGAGAATATTCTGCTGGAGGTTCTGGATTAGGAAGTCCCTCACCATGTGGAACTGGTCTCAATGCAGATGAAATGTATGAGTAGACTATGTTTGAGTAGAGGTCGAGAATAGACTTCTTTTGCTTCGTTATTCCGTCGGAATGAGGAGGAACCAAGCAGAAGTAACAGTCTGTTATGCGGTTGCTTGGTTCTCTCCACACCATGGGGACTGCAAATGGCATTGATGGTCTTTTGCCATTTCACCACGTTGAAATGTTGTTGTCCATGTAGCACAGCATATATGCAGGGCCCAAGACTTGTTTCGGTCACCAACCTTGCATCTGAAGTAAAGATGATAAGCCTTCTTCACTTGAGAAGTGATACTTTTCTTCTGGTTGGCAAATGCCACTTCCCCACAAATAGAGCAGAAATTGTCCACGCTATTAACACACTTTGGAGGCCTTACTGTTCTGTATTGTGCCTAAATGGATAAAATAAGAACAGTTCTATGGAACAGTAGCTTAAACTGTCTCGCACAAAGTCTGAAATATTTTCAATGCTCAGCCTTTCCGACAGGGCTTTATCTAGTGCACTGCTGACACCAGCTTACTTCAGCAGCCGCCTAGCAGTAGCACTGCATTGCATCAGAAAATGATGCAATCAACTGTGGATGATGTGTGCATGATGGTATTATGCAATACGATGCAAAATTACATCATTCTAGGCTGATTTAGGATGTTGTTGCAGTCCTACTGGATAAATTTACAGGGTGAAACATATAAAATGAATTATATGAAATATCTTCAAAATGAGAGCTAATAAAAATTTTTCGGGGTTATGTTCGTGTTCAGCACACCAAGATACTACAGATTAGGGCCTTTTTAAGTCAGTAACGAGCTCATTGTTGACCAATGTTACTGTTCTTTGTCAAATCACAATGTATTTTTCTGGATAAGTCTGTACTTGTATGTATGTGTGTGCCTTTTCTTTTTTTTTTTTTTATAAGTTTTTCCCCCCCCCCAATCTCACCTTACTTTAGGGAACTGTAACTTGTGTCAGACCTTTTAACCTTGCCGAGGCCAGGCACCATTTATATAAACCTTTTAAAGATCCACAGTGCTCTGATGAATGTCTTATGTGCATAAAGGAAAGATAGTTGAGCTTTGTAAAGTCAGTTCTGACATAGAATAAATGCTCAAGAAATATTTATTGATTGAACACAATTTAGAATCTTATCGATTTCTTGATATAACGTTTGGAACAACTATAGCTGCAAGAAGTGTCATAATAGACATTCAGTTTTCAAGCAAACAATTCCTTCTGTCCCTTTCCTTCTCTACCAACCCCTACCTAACCTCCCCAGTCCATCATCTAAATTCTATCATTCTTTCTTAATAAAAGATACACACTTAAGAAGAAGAAGAAGAAGAAAAAAAAAAAAAACAATGACCAAATGCAATTTGAGTTTTTCCCATCCCTATTGTCAGTTTGGTATTTTGTTAAATGTTACTGCTTTTCACTTTCAAAATGGTTTAGCCAACAGTATTCAATCTACTTTCTACCAGGTAAACTTCGTCCACCCCTTAACCTTTAGGTCATTCCAATCATGTTATTTCTCCCATAATACTAGAAGTAATGGAGTAGGCAGGAAGTGAAAGTAGAAGTTATATAGCTCTGCTTGCCTGTCTTTTGTTTGCTGTCTCTAACAACCTTAAACTATTTCCTTCTCATCTTTTTAACAATAATACAAAATGGTTCCATCTAAATGGTCCTAAAGCCAGCCCAGACGTTTATAACCTATTATTATGACCTTTCTCTCATCAGTAATTGTTCAACAATTTGTACCTAAAGAAGACTTATAACCTTACAATACCCATGGAAGGTATGTTGAAAGTGGCATGTGGGATAGCTATGGCGATTATCACATATCAGGACATTACAGCTCACCCAAATGCAAGTGGCTTAGAACACTGTAAAATATTTGCATAGTGAATTCCTCTGACATTTTAAGAGTGGTCTCAGTTTTGTATCTGTTATAAAGGTGTGTCCTTTGATAGGAAATTTCAGTTAAGTAGTTTTAAGTATGCTTGCTAAAATGTAAAGAAATTAACATTAAATAAATAAAGAAAATGAAAACAAAAAGAAAAGTCAACAAAGAAAGGAAGAGGTAGAGGAGGAAACAGCAACATGAAAACACATTTTTAATTCATCAGTTGACTGTAAATCACATGCTGTCATTTGCCCCTGGGGGTGATAAAGGAGAATAGGCAGCACTGAGCAGGAGAGATAAAGCAGCAGTTACTAAACAAATGATTTCTTCTTTATCTTTATGTTCTTTGAGTACCTCTTTTGTATGTTTCCCTTCCCACATACCCCTTATTGCATTGCCTTCCCTCATAGTCAGAACTTTTATAGTCATTTTGCCTAAAATATTTTTATGAACTAAGCGGACATTCAATAAATAGTAATTAGTGATTGTGATGTGTCATGTGTATGGACGCTGTGTTTTTCTTGGTTCATAACCCATTAACCTGATTTGAGTCACAGAGACCTTATAGAAAGGTTCAACATTAGTAGTGACAGCAGCTCTTTAAAGACCTGCCTTTCGTTTCATGATGTTGAACACTTAGGAGAATTGTCTATAGCAGTGAAAAATAATTGAAAGAGCATTTGGTGGGAGAAAGTGGGAGGAATTAAAAAACAGATCAGTAGATGTCCTTTAAGGTCCACTTCTAGGAGAATTTGGGATTGTTCTTTGGTTTAACATCATGTACTCTGCCACCATTCAGCTTTCCCATATGTTCTTGGCAAGTTCCTTTTAATTCATTCTATTTGTGTTTGTTGATTTTGTTGATTATGGTTATTTGCCCCTAGGCAAAAGTTAAAATAAGCCAGAAAATTCTCTTTGAGTCTCTAAAGATATATCCACCAGTGGTTGCTCAATTAGGCTAAGCACCCCATGGATATGCAAAGTCATCAAGAAGTGGTCCTTCTACTACTAATTTATTTTAATGCTATTCTTTATATCACTCTTTTGTTTATATTTTCTTTTGCATGTCATATAGTAATTGAAGTATATGTGTTTGATTTATCATCAATCAATAGACAAAAAGTGTTTCGAGATTTCAAGGCAAGATAACACAATATGATGAAATAACATATTAGTGCTGAGACTGAAGAGATAATGAACTATGTTTATTTGCTTCAAAATAAGCAATCCTTGAATCTTGAAACTTGGAAATAACTTAGATTGTATTTATACTCTTGAAGAGAAAGAAAGGAAGGCAGATGAAGGATATCTACTTTGCTTTTATTCTGGCTGGTTTTATACTGGCTTTTCTCCTTTCTTCACAGAGATTGGAATGGTACAGGATGCTTACACTTCACAAAATAAAAAGCAATTAAGTTTAGCTAAGATGGGTGCATTATATCTATAAACATAATTTCTCATGATTCCTAGGAGCTCTTTGAATATGTAGAAAGTGTTTTTCTTATATACTTACACACTGAAAGTATTCCAATCTGGTTCCTATGTGGGGATTTCAACTCTGATAGTGTTAATGGCCCTGTTAAAGCAGGACATTAACAGTTTATTATTCGTAGTGATTGGGCATAGCTTTGAGATGTTTCACCAGAATTACTTACCCCATCATATCAAGCTACGTACAAAAGCAATGGGGTTGTGAAATTATACATAAGATGAAATAAATCAAAAATTTTGAAAATAGTTTAACTACTGAAAGTGGGCAGATAGTGATGGTTGTGCCTCATGAACTTGGAATGAATCTTTGTCTAGATGAATTATTCAAAAGGGCAGTGATTAACCAAAAACAGTTTCCCTGTGAGTTATAGTAATGAAAGGGAAAATCATTAGGTAGAAGAAAAGAATTTTGAGGGTGCCTAGGAAATAGGTGTCAAACCTTTTCAAACAATAAATTATCAGCTATGTATGTCAAATATACTTGTATTTATTTATAATCCATAATATATAAGTTCAACTATCATCAGTTACTATCTCAGAAAATATACTTAAGGCAAAATTATTTATTGATAACAGTGGGTATAAATTCAGATCAAAAAGCCTTTTTGATGATAATTTATTTTTCTGGAAAATGTCAGTGTCTTGTCAGATATGATAAGGTCATCATAAAGTTTTTCATTGTAGTATGATTAATGAAATATTTATAGTTAAAGTAGGAGAAGTGCCATCCTGCTGTTTTCTTATTGTTTATATGTGGTACACAATATGCATTTTGATCCACTTTTTGCAAAAAAACTAAACTAAAATAAAATAACCAGGTACCCATTTTGAGAAGTTATTCCTCAATCAGAAAATATAACCTGCAAATGCACCAAATTGGGCATGCACATTGCAGTAAGTTGCAGTGTATAAAGGGAGAAGAAATAGAGAGGGTGCAACCATTAATCTCTTCATGCTATAAACTGTTTCTTTTCCCCCCAGGACATGTAAGCCTAGGATGCAAGTGCAATGTTTATATTAAATAAGTGAATATTAATTACATTTTTATTTTTAAGGGAAAAATATTGTTATTGAAAATACTAAATTTCCTGTGACCTACAGTCAGATCATCTGTTGCATTCTCAGAAGTATATATATTTTATTTGGAAACCCTCAACTTAGAAGGTCAGCATCAATTTCAGACATCTACTTTCAGACATCTACTTACTTGATTTTAACCTATAGAGGTAGAGGGCTCATTTGTTCAAGAAATTAAAGGACAAAATGGTGGTAAAACCTTTTGTAAGCCTTTGTGCCAGAGGTTCAAAGCTTGTTAGAATTTTGCAACATTGAAGTATTTTCATACTAAGTAAAACAATATGGAATACTCTATAAACTTGGGAAGATTATACCATTCCTAACATATTTTAATACATTTAGATTTAGGAAAATTTCAGGCAGCAAGAAATAAGAAAAAGAAGTATCTGGCTTGTTTTAAAGTGCTGAAGGACAGCTATATCTCCAACTTGGAAATTAATTATGAATTCCAAGTCTAACAGTTTGAGCCTTCGCTGACTCTCCTGTCAGCCATATAAATTCTGTATAAAAATATGTGTTTATCGATGCTGATGAACTAGCAAGAAGATAAGGATTCCCGAGAAGTCAAATACTAAGTGAAAATAGGAATCCACAGGTACGCTGAACACATGGAAGCTATTGAAGCTCAATGACTTTGAGTTTCAGGTGTTACATTGTGTACAGGTGGATTTAATTAGGAGAAATCTTGACATAAGCTAAAACTTGGAGGGTTGTAGTATTACAGTTAGGGTAAAAATAGAAAAATCTGAATTCTCTGAAGGAAGTAAAAAAAACAATCTTTTGAAATGTTGGTGTGGGGAGAAAGAAAGAAAATTGCCTGAGTTTCTTCAACTACCAGTGAGTACTGACCTAAGTTAATAACCCAGAAAACATTGTAGCTGTGTTGACTAAATAGCCTGAAGCCAGTATTTAGGTTTAAAGGGATACTAGGTGAGCCGCGTCCATCTGCCTAGAATTTGCAAACAAAAATATCTGGAAAAACTCACCTACAACACAGACCCAAATAATTCCCTTAGACTGAACTTCTGAAAAATATGGACTCACAGTCAAAAATCAAATAATACCCATGGAAATGAGATATCATAAACTGGAGTCAACAGTCAACTGGCAAATGTTTCAGGATTGATTGGAATCATTGACACAAACGTAAAATAAATGTTTACATATTTGAAGGAATAAAGGAAGAGGATATGATTAAGGCTAAAGAGCAAGAAACAAAAAATTGCAAACATTTAAAAGGAATTAGATATGATAATTAAAATGATAAACTCAATGATGGGATTAAAAGTGGATTAGCTATTGCTGTAAAACTAGTAATGAACAGGATGATTCAATGAAATTATGTAGAATGCAGCATAGAGAGCTATAACAACAAAGAAACATGCAGTTAAAGTTTCAGAAGAGAAAAATGTATGGGAGAGGTAATGCATGAAGAAATGATGGCAGGATTTTTTTCAAAGATTATGATAAAAACATTTTTTTAAGTTGAAGTAACATTAGTTAATAATATTATATTGGCTTCAGGTACAAAACATTATAAGTAAGCATCTCTATATGCTACATTATGTTCACCACTAAAGGTCTAGTTTCCATCCTTCACCATACAATTGGCCTGTTTTTCCTGATTTACAACCTCTCTTCCCCTTTCCTTCCAGTAACCACTATTTTGTTCTTTTAGTATAAAACTTGGTTTTTATTAGTTTTGGAGAAACATATTTCTTAGATGTGAGATGTCCAGAGAATCTAAGGATAATAATTAAAATGTAATCAATATCTAGGTCAATATTAATGAAATTATAGGACAATGAAGACAAAGAGGATCCTAAAGGTAGCTAGACACAAACAAGGTATTATGTACAGATATGAGAATTAGATTAACAGCCAATTTCTCAGGAGCACCAATGGAAACCTGAAAACAGTGGGATAATACTCTCAAGGCACTGAGAAAACCTAGGATTATATGCAACACAAAATTATTTTCTGGAAACAAGGAAGAAAAAAGTAATCTTCAGAGAAATTTATATTGAATGAGTTTTCTATCTAATGAATGTACTCAGGCAGGAGGAAAGTGATTCCAGGTGTGAAGTATGAGATACAATAAAGAAAGAATTTTAAAAGGTAGAATTTACATATATTTAAGTGAACACTGAGTATGTCAAGCAAAAATGATCAATTTATGAAATTAAAGGTAGAAATAAAATATAGGGCAATAAGAACATATAAGTTGTATAAGTTGAAAAGTTGCTGGAATTAGTATCTTATTTATGGTTTATAGTTTTACATGTGTACATAATAATAGTTTATTTAACCATTTCTATAGAATCAGAGAAAAGCAATATTTTAAATATGGACTTTTATAAGGTAAAGATGTATTTTTAAATTATTAATGTAATCATTAGGGAATAGAGATAAAATATATATCTAAATTAGGAGAGGCAAACGTGGAAAGAGAAAATACTTAATTTTAAAAAATCAAGAAGGGAAAACAAAAAAGAACATAAAAATAAAGACAAATGAAAAGAACAAATAAGAAAACCACAAATAAACCCAAATAATTTAGCAATATGAATGAAATTTGCCAATTTATGGATGGTTAGATGATATTTACAAGACCTATAAAAAGTATAGGTATATAGAAAATTTGAAAGTGAAGATATTAAAATGAAACTCCCCGCAAATATTAACCAAAACTGAGTAGGCAGAATATAGTAATGTCCAGCAAAATTGTCTTTAAAGCAAAAGCAAAAGGGTCACTTGAGATAAAAAGAACAACTTCATTATGCTGGCATGTTTAATTAACCAGGAAAATAGAATACTTTTAAATTTGTGTATATATAATCACGTAGCCTCAAAAATACATAAAGTAAAAAAATGATAAAGCTGCATGAAATCATGAACAAATCAATCATCATAGATGAGGAAATAATGCAATTATATGTAAATAATGGTCAGACAAAATTAAGACTATAGAAAGTTAGACAAATGTAAATAACAAGCTGTTCCTAATATATGTGTGTATATAATATATACATATATATTGTTTTATATATATACACACACACATATGTATGGTAAAAGTTTAAAGATAAACAAGGAGTTATAAATTTACAGCCCAGTAGAGTTTTTTCCTGCGTGGGGAGGAAAGGAAGGTATGCTCAGGTTGTACCCGTGGGTACAGAGATGCTCATTCTACTGATACTCTTGAGTTTATTAAAGCAACAAGTGGATAGGAAGTCTGTAAGCTTCTACCAGGCTTTGTTAAGCAGGGGTGTTGGGAAAAAAAAATAGATTTTGCCCTTAGGTGTTGTGCTCTGGAGTTGGAGTTCTGAAAACATCACTTGTTGAATCAGTCTTCAAGAAATAGAATGAACATAAGTTTACTTTGGGATCTTCATGATCTCTAGATCTACAGACTTCCCAGGAAGGGCTGTACTTAGGGGTCAAAAAACCTGAATAATTCGAGTCACAGCTCTAATGCTAATCAGTTAATGCCATTTTGGTAGAGGGAGTTTACATAAAAATCTATTAACTCTTCTAATTTTCCTAGTATGAGATAGTAGTATGCCCATTTCACAGATAAGGAAAAAGACTTGCTCAAAATCCATAGCTGTTAAATTGTAGAACTGAAACTCCTACAAAGTCCACCTAATTGCTCTCACCCAAACCCTTCCTAACTGCCTGAATCTTTGCTGTTTCACGTAATATCTTCCCTCTGTACCTCTCAGTAACTTTCCCCATAGAATGTGTTTCATGAACGCAATCCAGAGCAGTAAATTGGGGAGAGAGGAAACTCACTGTTTCTGCGGGAGATGGGCTGCAGCACACACCCATCTGTTGTTTACTGAGCTGAGAGTGCTGATCGGTTCCCAGCAAGCAGTGTCTGCCTCCTGCATTTTGCCTCTTTGGAAGATGCTTCTTGTCCTGCCCCTCACCACCCTCTCGCTTCTGTCTGGTTTCTCTTTTGCTGGCCCTTTTCCCATAGCAGTTAATGTTTGCCCTGCAAGTGCCAGAGCATTCATCCTTTCTTCCTTGAATGATGTGTCCATTTGCATATCATGCAAACAGCCCAGCTGCTGGAGTCCCAGTTAGAGTAAATAACGGTCACAGTGTTTATACTGATTCCTCCTGGGGCCTTCTGGAACCTACTGCACAGCTCCAGGGAGAAAATCATTTAGTTGGAATCTCCGCTCAGATCTTCTGTCACCATGAATGAAGAGTTGTGCTAAAAATGCACATATAACACTCTCCATGTAAATATGTGTATTAGAGTTTACTGACAAAGCGGCTTGTAGATGGAGAGAAATGCTCACTTTATTTATAGCTTGTCTAATTCCATTTATTAACCTTTAGATTTAAAATATGATCTCTAATTATACATTCACTTCTTGCAAACAATTCAGTGAAAAACTCAAGAATATTTGAGAACTGAGTGGAGATTTAAACTGAGCAGATGTGGGGTGCTTTCCCCCTGGAGAAACACCTATCCGTGCTTTCTCATTTGGACCTAGACTCCAAATCGGGACTCTTGTAACTTGGATTCCTGGGAAGAGAAGGTCTAAAGCCATAGGGAGAAAGCATTTCAATTTGGAACACTTATTTGCCTCTGGAAATGGGGAGCTGACTGTCAGACCTGACTTCCATCCTGGTCAGCCTGCCTTCATTTCAGTCCTCCCGCACTGATACCCTGGGTTTGGACTGTGCTGGAAAGGCAACTGTAGTATGCAGGCTACAGTGCAATGAATTTATAAATACGGCGTCTCCCAAAACATTTGACACTGGAAAAATTAAGGTAACCTTGGGAAATTCAAAAACAGTCACTTTTCACTTCTGAGAGGAAGATAGCCAAGTAAAATCAAGGCTACTCTGGAAGTCATATGTCAGATGCCAAATGGCATTGTGTTTGTTGTAGACTGTTGATGTTGAAAGAATGGAAGAAGTCCAAGCTGAACTTCATAAAATAACTAGAACATCAGAAAATCAAGGCGTCCCTGTACTTAGAATTGCTAACAAACAAGATCTGAGTGTCTCATCATCCCTCTCAAAAGTTGAGAAACTGCTAGCAGTGGGTTGAACTGAGCTCATTGACTCTCTGGATTGCAGCCTACCTGTGCAATCATCGGAGGTGCAGTAAAGGAAGGACTTGAGAAACTACGTCATCAGATTATTAAAATAAGAAAAATGTTGTGACAACAAAAAGGGGAAAGAATGGTGATAACGTTTGTGTGGAATAGGTTTTCTCTGGCCTGATTTTGACAAGTGGAAGTGTCTACAGCCTGGTTTGCCTGCCTGCCACCCTGGATGCTGTTAAAGCTTTGTTTTGTTGAACAATCAGATGCCTGACTATATTGCCTGGGGAAAATGAGTGAATGTAATGCTTTTTCAAGTGATTTTTTTCTCTCTACTCACAAATCTTTTAGTACTACCATCGAGGGAAACCAAGCAAGAATAGTAAATTCACCAGACAATAGTTGTGGAAGTTTGACTTGAAGATTGGAAAAAAAAAAAAATAGAATTTAACATATTTTCACATACATTCATTATTTTCAAGTGAAATCAATTACACTCTTTAAAAACCTAAACTATCAGTTATAACATCTTAAGAAATGGCAACAAATAAAAAACCGATTGGTAAAACTCACCAAGAAACAGACCACAGAATTCTGATACCTCTCTTTGTTTATTCTTAATTTTCTCTATCCCTATTCTTTTAATTATTTTTTTCCTTAGGAATATAATTTACAGACCCAACCCCAATTCAAAGTTACTTTTACTGGGTCAGACCAGGCCGTAGATTTTTCCAGGAGGTTGTACCTGCTTATATAGTTTGTCCTCAACAATTGAACTTCTTGATGTATTGACTCTGAACCAATCAATCGATTTTGTTTCTTGTGACACCAATCAGAACTGCCTCAGTGGTGCTTGTTTTGATATTTTTAGTTTTGCAATGTAGCCTAGTGTGTCTATTTTGAAATTGTTTTTAATACACCAATTAAGATCTATAGTTTCTTAATATTCACATATATGTGGATGGATGCATATTTCTAGACTTCTTAAGGTTACGTGTGCATTTAAAAATGATTCATTTAACAAAGCTCTAAAAATCTGATTATTAGTCATACAGGATAAGCTTAGGTAAAGTCCTATAATGAATTATCAGATTTTATCAGTTGCCAAGTCCCTGGAAAAGCTAATGAAAATATCAAATTATTGTATACTTTATTTGCATTTATTGTATACTTTATTGCATTTGTTTATATAAGTCATTGCACCAGAATTTTTTTTTTTTTTTACCAATAACTGTTTGAATTCTAAGACTTGAAAGTAAGAATTTCAGGTAGAAAGAAAGTAAAGTTTAACCATGGCTCTTACGAAACTGGTACATAGGGAGCTTCTGCTTATCACTTCCAAACTGCCTCCTCTTAGAGTTTTCATTTTCAGCCAATATCAACCCCATTCTAGCAGTTCAAGATAAAACCTCAGAGTCATCCTTTACTCCTGTTTTTCTCTCCCATCCCATATTTGATCTGTCAGCAAATTCTTTTAGCAAAACAGATCTAACACTCTGCACTTTTCTCCTCCTCTACAATTACTCTCATCTCTCACCTGCTTTTTGTGAATAACCTTCCAATTTGTTTCTCTGCTTCTGCCACTCACTTCCCAATCTCTCTTTTTGATGGGGCAGCCATCAAAAATCTATTCTCAAAGAAGAGAGCAATTGCATAATTTGAATTGTATAATTAAAATCATGTAACTCCGCCACTCAAAACCTTGGAGTGGTTCTCCATCTCATTCAGAGTAAAAACCAAAATCTTTGTGATGGTCTACAAATATGCCAATGCTACCTCTTAGACCTTGTCTCCATGCCACACTGGTCTGGCAATTCTTTGAACTTCTCAGGCACTATCCTGTCCCAGGACCTGTGTTCTTTCTATGACTGCTTTCTGAAATCACTGTCCCTCAATAGTCTCAATGCTAGCTCTTTTATTTCCTTCTGGTTTACTCAAAAGTTGTTGGTTTCTTTTCCTGAAGTTATTTTTTCAGTGAAATCTTCTCTGGGAACCCTAACTAAAATTTCAGCTCTCGTCTGTCATATCCTCCCTCTGCTTAACTTTCCCTCTTTCACAATTATCACTGATATCTGAAATACTTTGCTTATTTAGTATCCATCTTACCCACTAAATTATAGTTTCTGGGAAGACAATAACTTTTGTTTTGTTCATTACTCTGTCCATTGGTTTGAACAGTGACAATAGTTGGTACTCAGTATTTGTTGAAGGAAAGAATGAACGAATAGTAAATGAATAACTGATCTCATTTTTATTGTAATATTGGTGATTTCAACTATTTAAAAGCAGATCTCCCTCTCAGTAGCTGGTTGCATGAAGTATCATGTTTCATCTACCCTCATTATATTTACTAATCCGTCTGATCCTGGGTGACACATCATTTCAGTTTTGCTGTGGCTGTTTGCAGAATCTGTTCTCCTGCACTCAGCAAGACCATGGTTGAGTGACAAGTCTCCAGGGCAGTCAGTTCAGGGCAGAGCCAGCCATTTCTACTTGTTTATCTGATGAAGCAGAGGGAAGAACAGACCTATCGGGCATGTGATTCAGAGCCAGGGAGCAACTCATTTTACCCTTCTAAAGGCAAAACTGATCTTTCTGTTGACCCAGATTTTAGCAGAAACACCCAAACCTCATCTATTTCAGTCATTCTGCCTTAGGCACAGCCAATGAGCATGAATTTTAACACCTAAGTTTTGCAGGTTATTCCCATTATTTTTGTACTGAATTCTTTCTTAATTATCATTAATTTTAAAAAGAGGAGGATTCTCTTGAGAAGGGGAAGTGGAAAGTTACTTTTAGAATTCTGTCCTGAAGAAATAATGAATAAAATAATCGATGAATGGAGATATTACTCGCAATATTTTATTGTGATGAAAATTAAAAAGCTAATTGTTTATAACAGGAAAATGTTAAGTGGAATCTTTTAAAACAATTGCATTCTTTGCACAAGTTTCTAATGCAGAATATTTAAAAATTTCTTGAGGTGTGATTTATCATGTTGGGAACAATAAAGAAAGGATAGCACCTCTTAACCGGTTTATGAACTATAAGTGCTTTGAGAAGAAAGGCAAAATAATAGCCTTTAACTGACCAGCAAACACTCACCATGACAATGATCTAATCCTAGTCTTGCTAAAATTGTTATTCTATGCAAAAGAACAGTTGATTCATTAATACAATCTCTACTTCAATAAGGAGGTTTAAGACCTTCTCATCCTTCTTAAAAAGAAGTTGATAAGAATTAAGGTCATTTCTGATATATGAAACAGAGAATGGGGATGGAGGGAGTTGTTGTTCTGGCATATGTTATTAATAAAAAATGCCATTGTTTGCTCGCAGAAGCATTCCAGGTTGAATAATAAAGAATATGGGCCCTAACAGCACGTTCAGGTACCAGAAGACATCACATATGGTCATCTCCTGACCTTAGGTAAGGAGTATGATTTTGCCCAGAAAACCCCTGCTATCAAGTGATGTAACTATCTTGGCCCTTCCTTCTTCCTTGGGAATATCTAGATCACTACAGAATTCTCCCTTGAAGTCAGGGTGGGGATCTTAAAGACAGTTGTTCCAATAGAACCACTACCTTGCTTTCCAGTGCACTCAATATTCCACTTTTTCAAGATTGTTGCCTTTAATACACATTGCTGAGAGGTTTGGGAAAATTAAATTAAACTGTTTTTATTTATTCAGAAATCACCTAAATACCTGAATACTATTAAATAGGTGTTTATCAAACATCTCTGCTATATAAATTATTGAGCAGAGAGTAGCTGTCACAAACACCAAATTTTGGGCCCCATCTCGGAGTTGGTGAATTTGTTCTTTTTTTGAGAATTCTGAAAGCTTTCTATTTTAAGCAAACTCTTTAAGTTATCCTATTTTATAAGCAAATTCCAGAAATGCTATTTCTTATATTGCTAAGTCTTAAAAAGTGGAATGGAGGGTGTGTTTTCAAGTATGCAGATAAATATTTTCATATATATATAATATATATATATTATAGATGTATATATATGTGAATATATACATATATATACATGGATCCAAAGGAAACACAATAAAAGTTTAACATTATCAGAATAATGATCTGACAGAGGAATTATGTCCTATTGACTTGTCTGTATTTTCTGCAGTATTTACAGTGTGTTATAATCAGCTATAATAAGAAGCATTAGTTTTAAATTATTAAAACATTTCTTAAGCATAATTATAAACTTGGTTTATCCTTTTTCCTTAATGTGCAAGTGAGAATATTTTATATTATGTGTACCAAAATTGTTTTTCTGATGTTTCCCCACTTAAGGAACTTCATACAGCTGTGAAATCTGTACCCTGCAAAGTGTCACAGAGGGCCCTCACCTTGGTTGTCTTGAATGGTGTCTCTTAAAGGTATGCGTGCACCTCTGCCTCATTACCTCAGAAGTCATTTATCTTGCATTAATTCTTTACTTAGAGATTATGTGTAGAAAGCAATTTTATACGAATAATAAAATAAGAATACTCATATATATATACTTCATATATACTTAATGATTTATCAAAGCTAATGCATATTTAATTATTTTTATATGAGGAATTAGGGAAGCTATCACAGATATGAATGAGTCAAAGATCATACAGAGAAGATACTTTACCCATGATGAATTTCAAGTTAAAATACTAGGGTTGCTTTGAATTGGTTAAAGCAGGTTAATTGCCACAAATGATGTCCTTCAGCTGCCCAGAGCCTAGAAAGAAAATTTGTTGACATAAAAATGTACCTGAAACCTCATTATTTAAATTGCCACCGTGTCACCACAATCCTTTCCTTCTCATAGACATAATGTGTGGCTTTAGTTTTGTCCATTTAAGCATATGCATTTTAATTATCTGAAGTGAGAAGGAATGAGGGGAACACATTCATTTATTCATCCAAGTAACCAAGACATATATAGAGAACATCTACTATGTGCTAAGCTCTGATAGAAAACAGAGGTAAATCTGGCCTGAATCTTGCTATCAAAGTTGTGATAGCATAGGAAAAGAATAAGCCTTGTGTATAATTAATTAAAATGTATAGGAGGAAATAATAAATGGCATATCACATAGAACTCAAAATAAGGAGAGATTTACCTACAACTTGAGACAGGTGTACAGGAATTAAGGGAACCTTTCTGAAGGGAAGCCATTGTAAGAGGACCCTTAAAGATTGCATGGGTTTGATGACCATTCTCATTTAGAGGCATGAAAGAATCAGTGTGTCACACTTGACCATAAATGAAGGCCCAGAGGTGGGAGATGTAAAGGATGGCATAAATGACTGCATTAGTGGGAATGAAGGGAGGTGCTTTGGGAGGCGGAAGCTGAGCTGGCCGACTTAAGTCATCTGGCTCAGTGATGAAGAAGCCAAGGATGAAGCACTAATTCCCCATTGGAAAGGCCAATGTTTTCTGTTTATGTTTTCAAAGAGGCAGTCAGTTAATTCCAGAAAGCAGACCTTATGGCCACAGCTGAGCTGCTTATACAAGCTCTCAAAGAGCAAAGCCCCATTACCTTCTTGGTCATTGGATGTGAAGGTTAAACATTTTATATTAGGAAGTGAACGTTACATGTAAAAGTGACCAAAGCTCTGTTTCATAGGGTTCTTTTATTATTTGTACAAACGTGGTAACATTAAGATTATACACACACACACATACACACACACAGATATGTATGTATATATATATATTTATACATATATATCTGTAGGTGTGTGTATACATAATTGAATATGCCATTAGGGATGTGGAACAAGATATACAGATTTTACATAGATTTCTCCTTTCTCTTACCTACTTATCTGAGAAAATTTTTTTCTTCCTCATATCTTCAAAGAGCAAAATGATTTAAATCTGATGTACATGTGCCTTTGCATTGTAGTGTTTGGTGGTGTTGGTATAATAAATATTGCTGCTCAATTTACTCATACTTATAATGAATCAAGAAATATGGGTCAATTGATGATGTATGAGTAGATAGTGACTAATGCTGATTCTAAAAGTGAGGGCTAGCAGACTGTGAGGACATAAAATACAGGGTTCTGAATGGAAAAATACAATAGACTTTCAGTTTTCTGGTCATCTGGTAAAGATGACAACCTAACCATATCTCGGTAACTCTGTAATCAGGAAACCCTACTCTGAGCCCCATTTTTTCCTTGCTAAATTTGTTATCATATTTTACTCCATAGAACTAATAAGAGGGTAAAACAATTAGTCTAAAACTGCTCTATAATGTAAGCTAGTAATAATGAATCTTGCTGTAATCTATGGAATACCTAGTATATGTTGGGTGATTTAAAGTCATTACTTTAAACCTTCAAAATATCATTTCAAAGTACTGTTAACTCTTTAATAGATAAGGAAGACGATTCAGAGATGTTAAGTGACTTGCTCAATGTCACAAAGCCTGGTAAAATATCTGAAAAAGGATTTATACCCAGTCTTGTTTGACTCTCAAGTCTTTGTTCCTTGGCATTTGAACTTTTTTTTTTTATTCCTTGGGTAGAAAAGCAAGAGTTTTATTGGCAGATGAGAAAGACAGGAAAATTCTCAAGAAGAGAGAGGCCCTGAATGAGTTGCCCTGAACTGTTTTTGACTTACTTATTTTCATCAATCACTGAAGTCTCTCCTTGGAAATAAAATGTTGTTAGTAATAGTCATAATAACAATATAAAATATTTATTGGCTATTATGTGATTTAATAGGCACTTAGCATGTAGTAGCCCATTTAATCTTTATAACCCCATGAATAGGTAATATTATTATTTCCATTTCATAGATGAGAAAATTAGGACCCAGAGTGGTTAATTAATTTGCCCAAACTCATACATGACTTTGCTAAAATTCAAGCTTAGACATTGAAGTGATTAAATTATTTAAATGACAAATAAATTATTAGAAAGCAATGTGGTTTTTTTCTGAATTTCAGTGCTATAATAACAGGTAAAGTAAGGCTTTTCTAGTGGGTACAATTTACACAAAGATTAATGTGCAATATGTGTTTATGTTTCAAAACCTTGTCAAAACTGTTTCTATTTTTGGGTTAATTTTGTCTATCATGAAGTGAGGTTCAAGAATAAGTCACATCTATGAGCATTTATATATATTTAACTCTACAAAATTTGCTTTTATTATAAATCTACAGTCACAGAAATGGTAAACTGAAATAATGTCTCTTTTTAATTTTGGTCTCAACTTTGAAAGCCATGTAACTGCTTTCTTTGCTTATTAATTTTCCAAAAGTGTTTAAGATATGGTGGCTTGTTGAAACAAATCTTTTTAGCAAGATTAATTTTAAAGTTAGACATTATGAGTATCAAATTAAGCTGTCAGCTTGTGAAATGATACTGAGAAAGATGTGTTACAAACACTCTTCCACCCCCACCCAACCTCTGTAGAGAGTGTAAGTATGAACAGGAATACCATAGGCCAGGAATCACATTTTAGTAATTCTTTTCTAGTTATGTCAGATTTCTAGCATGCTATTAGAGACACATGTGTCATCCTCACCATCAACCAACATATCATTGCTGTTTCAAACTGTTACTAGAGCTGTTGACACAGAATATTGTGTCTGTCGACAGCTCCAATTAGCTGGCGTGTCTGACTGGTGACAGCATGGTCTACTTTTGTTTATGGGGACAGTGGGAGCTGTATCTCCATCTCCCAACCTCCAGTGGCAGATAGATGGATAGAACTATATAATCATCAACGGAAGCATGTGATATTCTGTCTTCACAAACCATCATGCAGAGCAGAACCAGCGGCCTTTGTCTGCTTTTAGAATGACTGCAAGATCCCTCCCATCTGTCAAGTTATGAAGGTGAATATATATAAAATACATCACACACATATATATATATTCTTATATATATGTATATACACACACAAAACAAAGCAAACATAAAAGCGAATGTTGTATTTATTTTTTATCATGGCAGTATTGCAGATATTTTTGCCTCAGCACTATGTTTAAATTTTAAATTTTTAAGTTTTCTTGTTACATATGACTCATAACTAGCAATTATGTTGCTGGAACTAATTGACTTGATTCATCACTTCATCTCCTATCCTCAGATAACTACAACTCATTCTTTACATTTCAACTCAAATACTACTTTCCTGAAAAATCTTTCCCAAGACCACCATTATACACACACTCACAACGCTATTCTTTCCTTTCTAGTACTTACTGCAGTTTGTATTATTCATTGTGCAATTACTAGCTTAACATCTAGTTTCCATGAGGGGAGAACAGATTTGTGTTGTTAACTGCTGATTCTCTGTTGCCCAGGACAGTATCTGGTACTCAGCACAAATATAGATGTGTTAGGCGAATGCTGTTCAAGTTGACCAATACTGAAAATTTTTCAGATAAAAGAAATACTACTCTTCTGGTTTTCTAAGACACTTCTTAATAGGAAGTGCTTCCTTGAATCAGTTTATACCTGACAACTTATCTCAGAACTAGATTTGGGTAGGTAGTAGCGGTAGTAGGGGCTAAGCATATGCAGTAGCATGCATGAGGCAACTGAGTAAGTTTCTAAGAGTCTGTTCAATACATGGCAGGATAAAAGGAGAGGTCTGAGAAAAGTTAAGAGAGAGAGGGAGACTTCCAAACATTGTACCACTTTTAGCTATAGGCCAACCTAAAACTCTGACTTGGAAACTTCTCACATTCTGTTCATGGATGGTAGACATATTAATGTTGGTCCATCCATGTGTGTCCCAGCCAGCATGGGAATGAGACTCATTCTCCTGAAACCTGGTTTGATCATGATATCCGACATATCAAGTCAATAGGTGGTATGGGGAGAAATAAATACTTTTTGTTTTATGTAACTGAAATTCCAAGTTTGTTTGTTATGGCTACAGCTCCTAGCCCATCCTGATGGGTATAAAAAAATCTTTACATTATATCAAGATATTTATGTATTTTTGTATGTAAGATTACAAGGTGAACAAAAACCACATTTTTATTTTTACTGTCCCACATTCAAAGGCAACAAGTTGATTGTCCTTTAGTTGAAACTTGAAGCATTTTTCTGAACAAATGTTTGGAATTTGTGAATCAATATTTACTCGATTAAAAGCTCATTGAGGGAGAGGCTATGTCTTTTACATGTTTGTACCTCCCATCCAGTCCTATGCTTTTAGCAAATAGCAAGCATTAACTCTTGAGTGAACGGATCACCACTTAAACATTTCTTTTCCTAAGTCTGTCAACTAATTTTGCTTTTCTGCACAGGTTCTACTTCCCAACATTTGCATTTTTATTCTCCAAATTGTCCTTACTAATTTTGAATTGTAAACCTCACAAAAGGTCATGGTATGAATGAATACCTATAAACAGCCAGCCTGCATGTATGAGTTAAATCAGATATTTTCTTACCTCTGGATTCAGTTTTGTTAACCTTTTTTCAGTCAGACAATTGAGGTTTATTACTTGTCAGTTCTTCTTCATGGACCTTAGTAGAGACATCTAAGAACTTCTTTTTATTTATTTTCACTTTCGAAGGTATTTTCATAATTTTCTCATTTGTTCCTCCCTAGAAACCTTAGCAAAAAATAGATAAGGTAGGCATAGTCTTCATTTAGTAAGTGCAGAAGGTAAGTTTCAGAGAGATCACCTAAGTAGCCAATGGAATATGTACCACTAAGTCATTAGCAGGAAGTTTTATTGGGCTAAAATCAGTAAATCATATAAATAATTATCTTGCTCTACTTTACCATCAACTTGATTTTCCAGCAGGTTGAGACTACAGCTACTCTAACCTTAATTCTCATTGCCAAGGTGATGCTTGTGTAGTAATAGAGAATATGTGAGAAAATAAGTACATATTTTTAGAGTTAAAAATAGTCAAAGAGAAGACTGAGCAACGTCAAATATATTCTTTACACATTCAGAATGATCTTCCCCCCTAAATCAAAGTAACAACTCCAAGAAATCGTATCATTTTATGAACAGGGACATTAAAAGGGATCGTGGCTCAAAGGAGGTACAGGGCTCTGAAAATGTAATTCTGATCATATATTCATGAATAATTCCCATGTGAATAAAGGTAGAGACATCTAAAGAAGCTTTTGTGGCTGCAAAGGGGGCTCTCCGATGAGTTTATATTTTAAAAGATTCCTAGGAAATGTGGAAGAAGGCAGGTACAGTGATGGGCGAGCGGGCCAGGCAGCACTATGGACGAGCCCTGGGAGCAAGAGGACTAGATTCCTAGGCTGTTCAGCCTCGTGTGGTCGTGGATGGGCCATTCCTTGCTCAAGAGAGTGGATATTCTCTCTTCTACATTTAAGATGAAAGATTTATAGATACTAAAAATGCAAAAGAGAGACCCTGAAACAGAAGTTATTCAAATGAAACTATTCCAGATTGAGTCAAAACTAGGGGAAAAAAGGAAGAAAAAAGCTAAATAAGTATAAAATTGCTTTCAAGCAAGAAAAATAAAGCAGAGAACTATGAAATAAAAGTGGAGGGGATGGGTAAATATGTCCTATAAGCTGTGGGGAGATACAGAATGTGAGGAGGCCCGACTCTGATTAATGTTAGCCCTTTCCTTGGAGAATCTTCTTGCTTTGTTATCAAGAATCTCTTCTATTTGCCTGTAGACTGAGCTAACAAGAATATCCTTCACACCGAGGAGACAGAGCAAACAATGTGAAGAGGAAACAGAGTCAAGAGAGTTGAAGAGAGAGGGTATCAAGTGCCCTTAGTCAGAAGCCATCTATATTTGTAAGAACTGCATCTCTGGACACTGACCTTAAAGATATGATTAGAGAACCAATCTTGCTGCTCACAGAAACCACAGAGATCAAGAGAAGAGTCAGAAGACAGAAAGGCATATACCATCAGTTTTCTAAGGAGAGAGAAGGATAAATCACTAGGATGATAAACTTTTCAAGCAAAAATTTCAAGCAAAAAAACTTTTCTAGCAAAAATAGAGCAGATTTTTAAATTGGAGCATTTATGAACACATTATGATGAAAGCAGCACACATGAAGAGTCAGCATGATTCTCTAAGAACAAATTCTTGTTATTCAACACACACACATTATTGGATTGATAAATGTTGGCAGAATCATAGTCAAAGATGTCTTCATTCTCATTGCTGAACCTGTGAATGAGTCAGGCTACCTGGCAAAACTGAATTAAGGTTGTAGATGGGATTAAAGCTGTTTATCAACTGAATTTGAATGGGGAGGGATTACTCTAGATTATCTGGGTGGCCCCAAAGTAATCTCAAGGAGGTGGGAAGCCACAAAGTCATGGTCAGAGTGAAACCCAGTTTGAAAGTCTCCACTAGCCACTGACACCTTTGGAGACAGAAGGATGCCACAAGACAAGAAAAGCTAGCAGTCTTGAAAAGGTAGTTAGAAAAGGCAAGAAAACCATTCTCCTCCAGAGCTTCCAGCAACAGCTTGCAAACACCTTGATTTTATATCAGTGAACCCCATCTTGGCCTGCTGATCTCCAGAATTATAAAATAATTGACTTGTCTTATTTGAAGCAGAATTTGTGGTCATTTGTTATAGTACTGATAGGTAAAGGGAGTCTCTTAATTTCACAATGTTTTGAAGAGATTTTCTTCCATAACTGATGGGTAAATGATTAATCCTATTGTTTAGATGGATTTACAGTTGCTTGAATAGGCACCCCATCTCATTCTGAGAGAAGTGGATTTGTGTCCTGCCACAAGACTCTGTCCTGTATTCATTCACTCATTCACTTACTCAATATTTATTAAGCATCTTTTATGTTAAGATCTGAGAACTCAACTGGGAACAAGAAAGCAAGGCCCCTACCCTCAGAGATTATATTCAAATGAAACAAAGAGACAAAAACCATAATTTCTAGCACTGATGTGTGCTTTGAAGGAAAACTATGTATATCTTTGCTCCTCTAAAATGTACTATGAAGTTGATCCTGATCCAATTATTTCATTGAAATAATAGTTATTAAAGATGTTAAAGTACATTGCTAAACTTTAATCCCATTACAGGCACTCCATGGCAACAAACCTTCAGTTGACACCAACATTGCTGAAATATTAATCACAAATTTGCTATTGTCATGTGGTATATATATGATGTAAACTCATGTCAAGAGTACCCTAAACTTTCTCCTCATACAGGAATCCATAGACCTGTTGTTTACAAATGAACTGGCTTAAAAATTATCCAATTATATAAATTTGATGTTTACGCTATATATCTACAGTAGGTAAATAGAGAAATTCTGTCACCTTTAGAGAATCCTCATTGTTTTTAAGAAAGAGAATGCCATGCGTGTGGAGTCCTTGATGATTTTTTCTTCATGACTCCTTATAATTCTAGTTTATTCTCTAGACCCTTTCAAAGCATCTGTTTCATGGCTTCCCTCATCCGCCTTTTTAGCATGATCTCATGAAACCCTTTTCCTTTTCTCAAAATTATGTAGCCATATTGAATTTTTTTCTATGTCTCGTACCAAGCAATTCTACCTCAAAGCCTTTGTGGCTCTGTTTCCCCTGTAAGGAAAAATGTCTCCCCACATTGCTCACCTGATTAACCAATCTCGTCAACATTCGTACCTCAGGGAGGCCTTTCCTGAGTTCTCAATCTAAAGTCCCTCTCATCCTGCCACAAATCTTTTTATCATAAGAATTCTTAAGCTTGGCTATTCATCAAATCATCTGAGAACTTTTTAAAATACAAATTGCTATGTCATTTCTGATTTTGTAGGTCTGAGGTAAAGTCTAGGAATTTGAATTTTTAACAATTTCCCAGGTGATAGTCCAAAAGCCAAACTTTGAGAATCACTAGTCTATCAAATACCAACTTTTACTTTCCTCATTGCACTCATCACTATTTTCTACAAATGTGTTAACCTCTTCATTAGACCTTAAATCCCATGAGCATAATGGATGGCATCAGAATAGTGAAGTTATGAGAGTCACAAATGACTATCTGGCACATAGTTGCTATTGGGTAAATGAACAAATACTGAATAGTTAAAATATGGAAAGAATTTCTACTAGAATGCATATTAGGTTTTGTAGCTGAATGAGAACATCTATTTTTACTTGTGATTTTATTAATGGATATTAAAGATTGCCTTGAAAATATACATTTTAAGCTTTAATGTAAGCCTACTAAAAAGTTAACTTTGGTGACTCTGTCCACATAGAACAAAGGGGTACCATGTTGCTCTTCTGAAAATTCAGGACAAATATAACATTAAACGGGTTAATTTCATAAATATTATATAATAGTGCAGCCATTTCAAGAAAAATGTTAAGTTCAATATTAAGAGATAGGTTTCAACTTTATTGGGAAAATATCTTTTTTGCTCATTCTACACTTTTCCATCTTTCCTTGCCTTACCAAAATACCAAGCATTATGTTTTTTGTCCTGACTATAGACTCACTACATGTCTGTCCAATCCCAGGAGTGTTCCTATCATGCACTTCCATTCTATTATAACTGTGACATTTTGTTAACATACATTCATCACCAATTACCTGTGACACCTGTGGATACCACATGCAGAATGGAAACCTTTTTAAATGAGTAGTCTGATTAAATAGGGTTGGTATATGCTAATTATGAGGCATATGCCTTCCAAGAAGGAGAAACTAGGAAAATTCACTATAGATATATAAAATAAAATGTGTGTATGTATGTGTGCATATAGATACAGATATATGTATAGAGAGAGACCCAAAGTAACCATAAAATTAACTTTCACAAAAGGATATGTTTTGTAGCTTATGCACACATAAATCTGATGAAGTGGCAATTTGGCCTTTATCCCCAACTTCAACCCTAGCTACCCCAGATCCCAAATTATAAGGTCATTGACCCAACTTGACAGTGGTGACCAGATGAACCTGATACCTTCTTGCCTCCATTTTATATTGAAGAAACATTGCCTCTGGGCAAACTGCAAATATTTATCCTCTGATCTAAGCAATTTCAGCATGTTGTAGTGCCTATAGTCTTCTTCATCTCTGAATGAGTAGCTTTTGATTGACTAAATTGTAAAGCAAAGCCACAAAATCATAGGTGTTGTAGTTAGAAATGGCCCTAGAGATTATTATTTTTTAAAGCCTCTCCTTTAAGAGATAAGGATATTGACACCTAGATAAGTAAAGTGATTTTTCCAAGGTCACAGAGGAAGTTAATGGCAGAACTAGGACCATACTCCTGTATCACTAGTGCTCTTTGCCTCTGACACACTTTTCTCCCATCATTCTACATTCCATTTGCTGTAAGGTGACTTAGAAAACCCACTTGACACAAGCTACCAGGAATTTTTAAAACATGAACATTTATATACACAAATGTAATACATTTATAATTTCATATTTATGTTTAAATTGTATTAGGCTTATTATAGGCAAAATTGTGCCTCACCTCCAAATTTATATGTCGAAGCCCTGAGTTCTAGTGTCCTAATGGGACTAAGTTTGGGGATAGGACCTTTCAGGAAGTAATTAAGATTAAATAAGGTAGAAAAGGGGTGAGGTCCTAATTCAATGGAACTGATGTCCTTATAAGATAAGGAAGAGGCATCAGTAATATACAAACATAGAAGAAAGGTTATGTGAGGACACAGCAGGAAGGCGGCCAATGGAAGCCAAAGAGGACTCCAAGAAACCAAACCTTGATCTTAGACTTCCAGCCTCCAGAACTACGTGAAAGTAAATTTTTATTGTTTAAGCTCCACAGTCTGTGGTGTTCTGTTATGGTAGCCCTTGCCAGCTAATACAGGACTGGTTCACAATCAAGTGCTATACCTGGAGAGAGCTTTAGAAATGAGCCCAATTGTTTCCTTGATTCTACCACTAAATGCTAGAAATAAAGTGATCACATTTTGCTCAGAGTGGAATTGGTAAATAACTGGAACTCTAAAACATTCCTTCTGAGCAAGAAATGTGATTCTGTTTACTGGACTCACACATCACAAATGAATTGCTGCCACCACAGTAGTGTTACCAGGCAATGGGACTGAAAAACTGTCCTTGGGTCAGAACCTCTCAAGGATTCTGGATCCAGCTATTCATCACCACTGGGGCAAACAAAAGGATCTTTGGTATAGACCAAAAAAAAGAAGGAGGAGGAGGAGGAGAAGGAGGGGGAGGGGGAGGAGGAGGAGGGAGGGAAGAAAGAAATAAAGAGAGAGAGAGAGAGAGAGAGAGAGAGAGAGAGAGAGAGAGAGAGAGAGAGAGAGAGAGAACAATTTATTCCAACCAAAAGGGAAGAGGAAAAGGGAGAACAGCATGATAGAGGTAGAAGGTCCAATCACACAATGACGGTATGAGCTAGAGTAGGAGCTACCAGAGCCAGCAGGGTATGGCAGAGGTCTGCCGCTGTTAAGAACATGGGCTCCTCCCTCCCCTGCATGAGGTGAGGTTTGGGGGTGAGGGCCAATCATTCAGCCATTGGCTACCTTCTGCATCAGCTTTCATGAAGGAGAGCAAGTCCAAGTGCATCACTCACTATTAAAGGCTCTCCAAGTGGCGCTCCGCTTTCATCCCCTTCCCAACAGCCAGCCCCTCGCTTAGCATGTCACGGGCACAGCCATCGCCCTCATGCGTGGGTGCTGTCTGGGTGTATGTGCAGAGCTCTGCTCTTCCTCTGCCCTGGGCTATTCCAACAACAGGATGGCCAAATCCACACAGTTCATCTCTTAGAACCAATTCCTTCGCCTTTCTTCTTCTCTCTCCGGTCTTAACTACACTGAATTCATTTTACCATTATATTTTTGTTTTGAGAGAAAAGCACTTTTGTTCTGTGGATAAAGAAGTAGAGGTAGGTCCACATTTGACAAGGAGAAAATGTCATTGGGAGTAAAATTGAATGAGCAAAATTTTACTGTAAGTCCATTTTGAAAGATGACCAAATCAGTGACTTGAATTCATAACATTATCCCTTTCAAATCTTCTGCACATGCACACAATTCATAGCTTAATTTCATAAGGATTCACCAAAATTAATAGGGTGGGAGAAAGTTTTGAGATGGGGCATTAGTTGGCTGCAGCTTGTAGTCTTGGTTGTGAGTAAAAAGAAACACTACAGTGGCTAAGATTACTTTGAATTTGAGTCTCCATGTCATTCCCTGTTGCCTACCCCATTAAATTTAACTCTTTGGTCTGACTTTTGATGTTCCTCTGCTTGTCTGTTCCACCCAATTCACTCAGAGTTATGTAACAAGTTCTCTCAGGATCAATTGCGCTGATTGGGCTAACCCTTGCTAAGCCCCTCCCCAGAAATACCCTCCTCCTTATCCAAATCCTGTCACCTTTGAAAGCTCACCTTAGGTCCCACCTCTAAGAAAACCATGAAGATATTCAATCATCTCAATCTTCTCTTTTTCCAAAACGCTTTTGCAATTTGTCATTACTACATAATTAGTAGTTTTATTATATACTCTTTGATCTATAAATTACCTGGTTTTTAGAATTTTTTAAAAGATCTAATTGGTTTTATTAAACAATTCATGAATCGGGCAGAATAGCACCAAACTAATAGAAGGGAGGTAAAAATTATCTGTTTTTAATTCTATGTAATGTTGGTTTCTACATTGAAGCAGTCCTACCTGGAAGAAAAATTGTGACTTTTAGAAATAGATTGGAGTTGAAATCCCTGCCCCACCATTCAGGAACTGAGGGACTTGGCCACATTCCTTTGCTTTCCTAAGTCTCAATGGCTTTGTCTGGGGTATTAATGCAGGATAATTGTAACTACTTTTTGTGTTCTTATAAAAATTAAGTTAAATGAGATTATGTATGTGGAGTGTTTCTTTCATGTATATTAGTCTTTTTTGTCCACTGTTAAAAATATTAATAGTTATAGAAACTTTTTAAATTGACAAAGCATTTTTCTTATATATTTTATCATTTATGAGCTCATTCCTTTGTAGAATGACTCTGAAGCTCTCTGTGAATGGGAATTAAGTTACTGAACTAGCCTAAGACATACAGAAAACAATGTCCTAACTGAGGCAGTTTCAAGCAGAAAGCAAGCTGAGACTTCAATTACCCTCGACAGAAGAGAGAAGGAGGAAGCTAGCTGCAGTGAAAGGGAATTAGAGAAATGAATGGACTGGATCTTGCAAAAACCTCAGTTTGTTCAATACATTATGCATAGAGTCACCATATGATCAAGAGCAATACCCTAGCAGGTTTGATCTGGTGGATGGAAAACAGAAATTAGCATCTTAAGGACAGTTGTCGCTGAAAATCAGTTGAATGACATCTGTATTTAGTGTATCATCCCATTTAAAACAGATACCTTGAAGAAAAGACCCAGTGACAGGGTAGGAGCCAACCCCTGAAATATTTAGGAAGGGAATCATCTGGACTCCAGTCAAGGGTATTGAGGACAGACTGTCATTCCCCAGAGAATAGAAAGTTTAACCAAGGTGATGAAGACCGGAAAAGGTTAGAACTTAGAGGCCAGTTGTGTACTCAGGCTCTTGGTAGGCAAACCACACAGCAGATCCATGGTAACAAGACTAATTTCAGGTCTGACCAGCTGGTGACCGAGGCCTGTTCTCTTTCTACTGCTGTATCCCTTTGAAAGCAACTGACCACCTGGTAATCTTGGCTTGAAGTACCAGCCAAGGCAATAGCCTCCGACTCAGGAATGTACCAGACTTCTCTCTCACTTACCCCTTTGTTCTCCTTGTCTCTACATGTCTGATAACTCCAACTCTGTTCATCTCTCTATTTCTCATCCATCTGTGGATAACTTGTTTGTTTGAATTGTCTTTGTAGGCTTAGCCCCCTCACATATACAAACATGAGCCTTGAACCCCTAGACTGTGCACTTAATTTAAAGTAGTGCCTGCTACTTGGAAAAGAGGTCTGCAGCAATTGCTTCTAGTCTTGGCTATGATGCCCTTACTCTCTAATCTATTGCCAGCATTCTGGACAGGCCAAAGCTTGCCCTGCTCTGGTTGGCCCAGCATCCACACAGAGGGTGGGATGAGGGACTGGCTGAACTTGCAGTAGAGAACATTACGGACTCCAGCTGGGAGAGCCAGGGCAAGGTCACAACTGACAGACACATAAAAAGCCATCTTGATTCACTTGTTCAGAGACAACCATGAACTTAGGAACAATAATGCTCTTGAGAATGTGGGAGGGGATCATTTTCAGTTTCAGGCTCTTGCCTTGGCTAGTTTCCTTAGTAGCTAAAATAAGCCATCTGCTGAACTTTCTATGCCCAATTGCTTCCTGGAGAAATTGCTTGACTGCCCTCCCACCTGGCTAAAGCTCACAGAGGATGCAACTGAAGATGCCCAGGAGCTTTTCTCACTCTTTTATAGAATCAAGAGATTTCACTATCTGGAAACATGTTTCCTATCTTATTCCTTAGTCACTTTGGGAAAACTTTTTGACATTTCCATTCGTTTCATTTTCCACTCAGTAAAATGGAAATGGTGTCCTCAATTAAGCAGCAGAGTAAAAAATACACTTATGATAGCTTGAGCCAAATTTCCAATACAATTGAGGCCTAATATATATTCTCACAAATAAAAATTTCACAGAAATAGCTCCATACAGAATTAGAGTGTTGCTCACCTACTGATCTGTAGTGGAAATGACTGCTTGGGGGCCTCTGATGGTTCAGGGGGTTGAGTTTCAGCACTGTCAAGCTATCGTCAGCCATTGCAGCCTGAGTTTGATCCCTGGCCAGGGAGCTGACCCACATGACACAGCAGATCTCTCCTGTCTCACCCACTGATCCCCTCAGCAGTGTACTTCAGTCAGTCTGCCTGTTCTGCTCCCCACTCTGTCTCTGGTGAATCCTCTCACCCCCTGCACCACTGACCTGCACACCAGTTCTTGTATGCATAAATAAATAAAAATAAATCTTAAAAAAAACCCAAAAAACTAGTTGGTGCTTCCTAGAATGCCAACCACATTATCATTCCATAGAGAGTGCTTCCAGCACAGTTAAACTCTGTCCCAAGGTTTTTAAGACTACAAATTCAGAATAAAAGCCAAACATTTAAAACAGTACAGCTGCAGAAGGAAGGAATAGGGGAAAGAGTCTTCAGCACAAAAACCTTCAATGACTCCCTATTCTCTGTAGCATAAAATCAGAACTTCTTCCTTAAGCACACAGTATCCTTGCCAGTTCCCCCCAAGGTAATTTTACAGCTTTATCTCTTCCACTCTCCTCTTGGTGATTTTTAATTTTTTTACTAACACCTCATAGACAGAAAAATGCCCTCCCTGGCCTTAAATCACATGTTTAAATGTAGTGGTTTATTTCTTGTTAAGATTTTAACACATCTATACAAACTAGATCAACTGCACTCTCAAACTAGGAATTTCTACATAGTGAGACGTTCTGGCACAGAGAATATTTTAAGATGGTTTGCATTAAGGAAAGGTCTTGCCCTGGAGCAGAAAGGCAGCTACTCACGAAACTCTGCAAACATACTTTCAGCTTGAACAGAGAAAATCCTGTGAGCATCTCTAAAATTCTCACAGAGCGACTCCTTCGTCCACCAACCCCCACCTCCATTCCAGGATAAATACTAAAGTATTTAGTACCAAATACTAAAGTATTTAATGAGTTTTTAACTTAAAGTATTTAATGAGTTTTTAAGACCATTATAATATTTGCTTTTGGGAGTCTGACACCCTTTCAGAGGGTACCGTCATGCGTGAGTGTGTTTGTGCATGTGTGTGCATGTGTGTGTGGTTGGTAGGTACATTTTCAAATATTTGGCCAGGCCCTCATGATCTGTGGAAGCCACATTGCCTGCTGTTCCTAATCCTGGGACCTATCCTAATTCTTGGAGTTCTTGCCCCATTTTTCATTGTAGGATAACAAGTATCTTGACTGTAATCTATTAATTGAATAATTGAATAAACTTGTTTCCCTCCAGCGTGAGCATATTGTTTGCACACAGTGTCATCCTGGGCCCTCCAGCTATGGAAGGCCTGCCAGATATGTTTATTAAGCCCCCTGTGCTTGGAAAGAACACAGAAAACTGTCATCTAGAGCAATACAAAAGTGCCTATCTCAGCTGGAGATCTCACTGTTATGAATAAAGGAAGAGTTTGTGGTACAGTTTTGAGATGTAAAGAGAAAAAGCTTCCCTATGGTGCAAATGTGTTGTAACCCTCAGGCGAGAAAAAAATATTGAATTGTTGCTAGCAGTACAATGTAATTATTGAGTTAGCAGCAGCTATGTTTCTAAGCTTCTTAAGGTAAAAATCACATTAATTTGGCCTTCTCCAAAAGACATTCCAGGTTGTTAAATGGTAGCGCTGAAACATTTTTCACTAATGAACCTAGCCAATAAACAGTCATTTCCACTGAAGTCAAATACTGGAAAACTTGACAGTGAGAAAGAGGATGTGCTACTGGGGAGTCTACTTTTGTTAGCTTGAGGACACACCACCTCTGGACGTGTTTTCCAAACTCCTGAGTTGTAAGCATTTGACCTAGGTGATAAGTGAGTGGGAGGCCTGGCAAAGCCACCACGCTGTGCTCAGAAAATCAAGTGAGTCAGAACTTGGCCTCTTTCTTTAGGACAGAACTCCCTGTGCCCTCTGCGATGATGGGCATGCGCTTTGCACTTTCCCAGATGTTACCTTCTAGACAAACAAAACACTTGACTCCTGAAAAATGGTGGCATTGGCCCCTTCTCTCTTCCTCAGGGCATGAATAATTTCTTAATTACTGTAGACCCTATCCCTTGAAGGACACTTCCTCTGCCAGGCTGCAAAAACAGACTGTGGTACTCTGCAATCCAAATTCAGTCTTGTGTCACCCTCTGGGTAGTCAGGTATCACCACACATTATACAGGAAATTGTGTTCCAGGCAGTTTGGCCCTCCTCCAAAGGTCAGTGGAGGGAAAAAAAAAATCTGTGCTTCTTGTTGTTAACACAGGGCCCAGCTATGGGAGCCTGGTATGTTCACTCAGGGTGCCTTGTCTCTTGGATACCACAGGATAATTTTCTTGGCAACCAGGTCAAACTCCTTTGTAGCTTCCTCTTCCTTACTTTACTGGGTGGGGTCAGAGCAATGTACTCAGCAAAGAGGATTAGTAGGTAAGGAAATAAGGTTGAGGATCCCTTGATCCTTTGCTTCGGTATCAACATACAAATGGTTTGAAGGAGGCAGTGTAGTGTAACAGAAAAGAGCAGGCCGGGAAGCCACACTGAACTTGATTCAAATTCCTTAGATGTGAGCAAGTCATTTATCCTCTCTGAGCCTTAATTTCAACATCTATAAACTGAGTTTAAATATACCTGATTTGTGAGGATTAGCTATAATATCTAAAGACTAGAGTCCTATCTGGCAATAGACAGAAGCAATGATTCTAGTTATTGCTGGTTTTTGCTATTTTTAAAGATTTTTTTTTTTTTTTTAGTTCCTGAAAGACCTAAAAGAGTGAATCCAGGGCCTCCTGGTGGTGCAGGGGCTAAGTCTCAGCACTATCAAGCTATTACCAGCCACTGCTGCATGAGTTTGATCCCTGGCCTGGGAAACTAACCCACATGGTGCAGCAGACCTCTCCTGTCTTGCCCACTGGTCCCCTCAGCAGTGTATTTCAGTAGCTCTGCCTGTTCAGCTCCTTACTCTGTCCCTGGTGAATCCTCTCACCCCCTGCACCTCTGGCCTGCACCCCAGTTCTTGTATGAATGAATGAATGAATGAATGAATGAATGAATGAATGAATGAATCTTTTAGAAATAAAAAGAGTGAATCCAGTTTGCAATCATGCTTACCTTGCAAGGAAATTCATGGGCATGTATTTTGGGGAAGTTCACAGGTTCTGCCTTAGTTTGGAACAATTAGAACCTTGTTTTTAAAGTTTTTGGTGGCAGCCTGGCATGCTTCTGACACTTAACAGAGCATGAGTCAGCAGACAGAATATTCAGCTGACCTTGAGCCTCAAATCCAGGAATGAAACTCATGCCAGATCCTTCTCCGGCCTTCAGCTGCTCATTTGTTCTTATTTTTCTTTTTAATTAAAAAAAGAAAGGAAAAGAAAACTTAGTGGTAAGTTTTTTGAATTGTTTTCAAAATATGAAGCCTAACACAAGCATTAAACTGAGTGGTTAGTGTTTTTATTGGAAAGGTGACCTGTGTTTTTAAGTCATTCCTCTGGGTAAAAGAAAGGGGTTATCCAGAGGTCTAAGAGATGTTAGGAGAAAAAGTAAGAATGGCAAAGGAATAAGTCTTCCATTGTGAAATCAACTTGTTCAGAACTCCAGAAAATTGAATTTCTACAATCAACCAATTTACCTAAAGATAGAGAATCTCTTCAGGTCTTGTGAAAGATGCACTATTTTGGTATTTCAATACTGTATGATATATTCTTAGAAGACAGAACTCTGAATAACATTAACTGACTGTACAACGTGTGGCAAACCATTTGAAGACATTGCCTATTTATTGATCTCACTGGCCCTGCAGGGATGTAGAGGAACATCCCTATTTTAATGATGGACAAACTGTGTTTTAGAGAGGTGAAATGATCTGGTCACTTTCACACAGCTCCTGATGTTTTACTCCAAATTATGATCTTTCCTCAATATCATACCGCTATTATTAGAGCACAAAGGCAAGTATTTATCCTCCTTACATCTTGGTGGGAGCTTCCCAGCATGCTTTGCAGCATGGAGTGTAACAATAGTCCACCCTCAAGGGAACAAAAGCTGGGATAACTGTGTTATGTACCTTGGTATTATTTGCGTGGCCAAATAAAGCTATCTTGATACAGATGTAACCTTCGATAATTTATTGATGTAAAAGTGGCCTCAGGTACCAGGTTTTTGGCAGCTGTTACACTGTCAGAGTACACTGTAGAACATGCCATCCATGAATTTTTTATGTGGAGAAGAAATGGAAAAATACACCTTTCAATATATCAGTTCCAGCCCTGATCTTCATTACTGAAATATGAATCGAATCCCATCTTTGAATTTGATCAACCAAAACCGCAAACTGAGAGCTCCCTAAATTGGGTTTCAGCCGTGAATTGATTTGAGCCCTAATTTTTGTTGAGTAATCAGCCGTTTATGTCAGTCCATCCTGTAGTGGTGGGTTAATGACCTCAGTGATATGTTGGAAGCGACAGACATAACTGTCAATAGCATTGGCTTGGCCCTTTATCCTTCAGCGGCAGATAAATAGAGCCCCATTCAGTCGTTTCATTGTGTAGGGATTTGTTGGAGTTTTATTTATGCAGATTTGGAAGCAGTTGGAGATCATCAACATCCAATACACCCTCTGTCAAATATTTCTCTTTCATTGTTGGGTTATTAAAATATGGGTTGGGAGGTTGGGGGATTCTGTCCTTTTTAGAAGCAAATACTAAAAATAATCAAAAGGGTATTTTAAATTTGTATTTATTTTAAAAAGTATCCAGGGTACCTCTGAGCAGTAATTATTATCATTATTATTATTATTTTTTTTTTTAATCTCCAGACCATCCTCAAAACTGAAAACCAATCCTCCATTTCTCGAGGACTTACCTCTTCTTCATTTGAAGATCAGTAGTTACATGATTTGGATCCACCGAGGAAGGGAGGATGATATCAGTTCAAAAATATTGGATACCTGTGGAGTGCTTTGCAAAATATTGCAGGATTTTATGAGCTTTCTATAGAACTACACAGAAGTATTGCTGAGTACTTTGCAATATGAATTCCTGCAATTTGCAGGAATCTGTCACGCTTTTCAGGTGATCATACTAGGTAAGTGTTTCATTTTTTTCTCGATTGGTTTGATTTTGTGTTTTCATTATATTATTGCATTTAGGTTTTGCATACTTGGGGGTTTAAATTTTTTTAACTGATCTTTATTCCCATCTCCTCTGATGAGCACCTGACTCAGCCTAGCTATATCTTTAATTGATGTTCTCTTCAACTCTCTATGCTAAATTGTAAATCCACCATCTAGCTAAAGAGATAGACAGTTTAATCAATGTATAAGTTACTCTACTTATTTAAAGTAAATGCCTTTCAAACTTAGTAAACACCATTAGGGGAAACACAGATGGTTTAAAATAAGGGAAGTAATTTGTTTCCTCAAATCAAGCCCTTAAACTCATTTAACTAAAGAAATACTTATATGACCTTAGAAAACTTTTTTTGTGTGTGTGGAAATTATGCTTTGTTTTCAGAATTCTGTAATTAAGCAAGATATCTTTATGACAGATTTAAACCTGCACCCTTATTGGCAGTTCTGAAATCTTCAAGTAATACCCTAAGATTCTAAATTTAGAATACTAAGACAGCTCTCCTCCCATATTTGCTATAATCTAAAATATGTTTATTAAAAGGGATAGTTTAATTAACATTACACATAACATTTGAGAACTAAAACTCTGTAGCTTTTTATTCAGACAAATAAGTAAAGGCAGCTACAAATAATTACTGAATTTTATAAATAAACCTAAATCTTTCATTAAGCTTTCAAAACTACCTAACTTTTAGCCAGGAAATAAATGCAGATCATGGGAGAATAAAGCTCATCACTGGTCCATCTCAACAAGAAAGTGATAACTTTCTATCCTGCTTTTTTGTGCCCAAGCTTTTAAAACTAGCTGGGCAAACCAGAATTAAAGTTCAAGCCTTCTGCACCTTGTTTGAATGCTCTGTCGCAGCGCTGATAGATAGCCAAATAAGTTAAACATGAATATCCAGTCTATTCACTTTAGAAAAAGAAGGAAAACATGTCCTCTTTTTTACCAGTTGGGGAGCTTGATTTATGTGCTCTAGAGTGCTGGAGTAGCAGATGGATCAGGAGTAATAAAACTTCAAGGTATTAAAAAAAAATCATGAATTATCAGTCTCCTTTTCTGAAAAAAACATGGAATGATTTTTTTCCCTGGGGATCTAATGTCAATATTCATTTCTCTTGTTCTCATAAATTTACTGATACCGGTCATATAATGGGTGCAAATTTTATTATTCAGAAATATAGTTATTTAACTGTAGGATTCCTCTAAATGTAAGAATCCTTAGTGACGTTAAACTATTGTTTGATTTGAAAAAATAAACCATACTCAAAGAAAATATCTCCTTATCATCCTCATCATTCTTAGCATGTGCAGCTGTAGTTTCACTGACACATACAACATTCAATACAATTTTATTGAAAGAATGAATGAATGAATGATAAAGTGTAAGTGCTGCAGTCATCTTTGGTGTTTTCTATTTTTTTTTTTTAATGCTTTTCTAAAAATCACTTTGTACTCTTCAAAATATACTAGGGATAAAGATTTTGGCTCTGATAAGCTCTGAAATGGAAACTTAGAAAAGCTACCCACTGAGTCTAGGGAAGAAGCATAGCAGATCCCAGTCCTAGCATTACCCCAACACCACCTCCTTTTCAAGACTAACTCTCCAGGAGATTTGTAAGGGGGGAGGGTCACCTTCCAGAACTCCTCTTTTCTTGACTATGCTTTCCCCAGCCTGTGATGCTGCATAAAGAGGTGGGGGAAGTGGTGGAGCACATACAATCTGATTGAGATTTCATTGACTTATGTTCTTTGTGCCACTTAATCATTATGATCTCAGGCCGTCTCTATAAATGTGCTTTCCTAAAAAAAAAAAAAAAAAAAAAAAAAACCTGTATCCAGCAGCCTCAAACTCCCACCATTAGTCAAAATTCAAGTTAAGTCACTGAAAAGCTCTCTTTTAAATGTCAATATAATCATAATAATAATTACCATTTGTTGAATGCCTACAGAGGGGCAGACTAGGTGCTTTACATACATTACATCTTTAATCCCCAAGTCTGTCATTCAAAGTCTGTATTATCCTTATTCTAAAGATAAGGATACACAACTTGCCCCAGGCCACACAGCTAGTAAGTCCTAGGGCCAAGGCTTGGATCCATGTCTCTGTGTATCTGTAGACTTTTTATTTCTTTCTGTTAAATGTAGTAAAGAATGCATGAAACTATACTCATCAACAACACCAAGTCCATGTTACTATAAAAACAACACATATCCTAAATCAACGTCCCTAGAGAAGACACCACAATATAGACACTCATGACAGTGTAAAGACTTGACTTCACTTTCTCCGTAGTTTTACTTCAAATCCAAGGTTTTGCCTTCCCCCAACTCTGTATTTTGCATTCTTTGGCTAGCCAGGGAGGAGTTGACTCTTTTTGTTTACTCCATCTACTGCCCTTCATTCAAATGGATGTTTTGCTAAGGAACCAAAATCTGAGAATTCCAGCAGCAGCAAGCGACAAAAAAGGAATGGGCAGTCACACCTGTCAGGCAGTCACAGAAGAATGATCACAGCTGAGCCTGTTGTGCTGTGTGCCAGCACATTCCCCTCCCAGGCTAGCCGGGTCCAGGTAACCAGGACGCCAGGCTTCTGTGATTCAATGTAGGGCTTAGGGTTTCCTACCAAACTTGTATCAGATTTCGCAAGGATGACCGGAGCCCTGCTTTGCCTTAATGCTGTATCCCAGGAGGGGTGAGTTCATTTGTTTGAAAGCATTTTGCAACTTGTTCCACCTGGTGATGGAAGGTTACTGAGGAGCATAGCCTGGGTATTTACAGTTCCCCAGACCTGCCCCTGGATCTTTGCACATACTGTTTCCACTTCCTCTCTCGACTAGATTAATGTCTGCAGATTCTTCAGGATCTGGCTTAGCTGTAACCTCCTCTGACCTACAAAAATGGCTTTAATGATTTCCCATATGTTCCCATAATAGCCCTGTCCTTTTTGCACCAGTTATCATTAATCTGAAAGTGGCATTTAAAAAAATTTTTTTAAAGATTTATTTTATTTTTGCATACAAGCTGGGGTGTAGGCCAGAGGTATGGAGCGGTGAGAGGGCTCACCAGAGACAGAGTGGGGAGCAGAACAGGCAAATCGACTGAAATACACTGCGGAGGGGAGCAGCGGGAGAGGCAGGAGAGGTCTGCAGCTCCATGTGGGAATCTCCCCAGCCAGGCATCGAACTCGCGCCGCAGCCACTGACAGCTCCACAGCGCTGTGCTTAACCCATTGCACCACCAGGGAGGCACTGAACATGGCATTTTAAATGATCTTTCTTTCTTAGAAGGCTAAGTTCACTGAAGGCAGGGAGTTGAGATAGTATTGCATTTAATGAGGATGGACTCTGGAATTAGGTAAAACTAGTTTTAAATCTTGATATTAAGTCCTTTACTTAACTACTATATTTTGGGTAAGATTACTTTGGATTAAAGAACCAACCAGAGCTTCAGTTTCTACATCATCAAGATTGTAATATAATAAAAACTATCTTGTTGAGTTGTTTTGTGGATTAACTGCAAAATGAACCTAAAGTACTTAAAACTATGCTTGGCATATAATATATGTGCAAAAAAGGTTACAGATAGTCTATTAATTGCTATACCACAGTTTTTACCATAGCACCTTTTTAGTAAATATATTTGGAATTCAGTTGTATTAGAGCAATTGAAAAGACAGAATAATTGAATACATTTAATATAAATTTCCACCACTGGATCTTAGAGGGGTTCAGATAATTTGTTGTCTTCTTCTGTACTACTATGAATAGTTGATAATTGCTTGTTTAGTGCTAAAACGCCCCATGCAACATCAACACTTCCCTGCTTTTTTCTTTTAATTGGTAGGAGGACATGGAGCAAAACATGTATAAGCTACAAGTGAAGACAAACTCAAGGTCCAGGAAGGTACTGAAGGACACACTAATGAGTCCATCATCCTCACAAAATGTCAACTAGACTGCAAACTCCAGGAGACAATGAATTATAATTTTAGTTTTCTGTGACATTGCTAACATACTGTGTAGTTCTGACATATAGTATGCAGGCAATAATTGTTTGCTGAATGAACTAGCAAACATCAGAAAGGTTTGAATTGGTCCAATTTCTTTAGGAACCATTGAACCCTGTAATTCACCAATTTGGTTAATTTTTCAAACACTTTGCTTACATTTGCAATAGTAATGTTTGAAGGGATGCAGAAAGGACTTTTACTTACAGAGCTTGTATTCATCTTTCTCAACTTTTTAGAGATTTGCTCTTGTTCTGTTATTTTCAGGGTTTTGTGAACATATTTATGCGAACCATTCTATTTGTGATTTACAGATTTTGTTCATCTTTATCCTGTCTGGACTGAAATGTCTAAAGCATTTCAGCTTGTCATGCATATCATCTCAGGACATTTCAAATAAGTTAGTTCAGCCCTCCACTTATAGGGTGCTTATACCTGTAATTCTGGCACTGTATAAACACTGAGAATACTAAGACCATTCTCTGGTCTCACCACAATTTTCTTGAGATTAAGTAGCGATCTGAGCTTCCCTCTGGGCGCAGTACACTTTAGGATAAGATCATGACTTGTTTCATGTTTTCCTAATCACTTGCAGATGCCAGATTTGTTCTGGCCTTTTATGCTTCTGTATGGCTTTCTTGCTCTGGTGTTTCTCCCCACGAACACGATCCACTCCACTGGGCAAAATGGACCCTGGTCCTCAAACTCTTACAAGGGGAGGCAGCATTATCTCAAGAATCTCATTATATTTTCAACACACACGGTTATGAGCCCAGAGTTTTCTCTTTCTAAGTATCCCAGGGCCCTGTCCTTGCTCTATTTCTGCAAGATGCTATGGAAAACATTGCATTTGGAGTCAGGAGACTAAGGCTCCGAAGTTAATTCTGCTGTATTTTAATTGCATGGCTTTGGCATTTAAATTCATGTGTTCCTTTATCTGAAAATGAGGTTAAACTTACCTTACTAGTTTTCAGTAAATATTAAGAACTACTACTTATAAAATACCTCATAAATGGAAAAGTACTCATAACTGTAAGTTATTATTCATTACCATCTGCAATTTCATTTACAGATTTTACATGAACATACTGAGCTATACAATCTTATAGAAACACAGAGTTGAGTGACCAGAGTTTAAATTTTCCAATCTCTCAGTGAGAACTTGACTTAATGATATGTATTTGCTCAAAGATTAATGAAGCTGACTGTACAAAAGGAATGTCAGTTTCTTGAAGGCAAAACCCCCTCATTTTTATGGGTTTATAGTTGGCGATGGAGGAATATTAAAGAAACAAAAGAGAAACCTTAGTCAATGATTTTATTTGGTCTTTCCCAGCTTGTGCTGTAGCTGAACTAGAAAGAATAAAGAATGTTCTTTCTCAGCAATTCAGCCTATAAATGTGTAATTCAACAAACATTTATTGTATGTTTGCTTTGTGGTGCTATGCTATTTATCTAGTTCTAGTTTTCCAGTTGTTAAATTAGGACTTTTGTATTTATTAATTCAAAAGCACCAAATTCTCAGTATTTAAAGCCAAAATACAGAGTTAAAAATACAACTCTAGATATGCAAAATGAACAAGATAGGATCCCTGTATTCAAGGCACTAACAATTTTGTTGGGGTGAGAGATAAGTAAACAACTGGCTATAACACAAGCCAAAATAAACAAAAAGATAAGTAAACCTTCCAAAGCCACAATATTATATCATATGATAAGAAGTGTTTGTGACTAAACAAAATGAGAAGTACATTTCTGGCTAAAAGTGAGACTGTGGATAGGCTCAAAAGATGTGTTTGACAGAAGTGTTGTGGGCCCACTTAGGGGAACAGGACGAGGTGTGGTGTTAAGACACTTTGAGATTCACTTATGGAGTGCTCTCATTGTGCAAAAAGAGAGGGTGACTTTATTCCATGATTGATGGGGACTAAAAGAGGTTTGGAGGAAGCATTATATCCTCCAGGGAAAGACAACTCTGGTGACAATTTGAAGACTGGATCTAAAAGGCAAGTGGAAATGTCAGTGGTGTGAAATTATGAGCAGCGAGGTAGATGATCAAACATTAGCAAGGTAAGAAGAGTGATGGCGCAGTTTGTGGCTCTCAGATTGAAGCACAGGATTGGTGGACCAATGCTGGTCATCACATTAGCATTTTCGTTCTATGTCTCCATTTTGAACCAAATCAAACAATATGGTGCTTTATAAAGAGGTATCAAAAATATAAATTTTTTATTTCAATAGCCTCGTCTTAAAGAAGTTGACTTTAAGTGAGAAACATTGAAATATTGGGTTGTCGGCATAGAAATATACGTCATGACTTTTCCGACAACACAATATAACCAATATAAAAATCAAAGGGACTATTTTGAAGAAGTGGGAGAGCAACTGATGTATATGTGCATTTGGTGGGGAGGGAAGGGAATGTGTGAGTATGGACATGAGCACTCAATATTTTTCTCTAGAGACAGGGACTGTAAAGATGCTGATGATTACAAAATACAAACTAGTAAGTGGAACTCTGAGAACTTGATGCCTATATTATCCACAATTGATACTTAATATGGAGTAAAATCTGTTTATTTTTGTTTAATTTTTAAAATTTTAAACAATTTAAGTTGTTTAATGTTTTTAATTTTTTCTTTTTTATTGAAGTACCATTGTTTTACATCCTTACTTGTGTTTTGACAGTACAGGATTTCCCCCTCAGGTGCAGTCACTATAGCTTTCCCACCATCAAAGCATCTATAGTCCTCCACCATGGTCCATTGTATTAGATATGAAAAATCCAGAGGGAAGGGGAAAGGAGGGGTGAGAAGTCTGCTTATTTTTATCTTTTCATAATATTTTGTACATTAGCGAAAACCTTATAATAAATATATAAACTGTATGTTTCTATAACATTCATTTCAGGAACTGATGAAGAATGAATTATTTGGATATTATCAATCAATACCATAAATATTGCTCCTGAAGTTCTTGTAATTGCTTTTGCTTTATTTTTCAACAAGCACAGCTATCCTGAGTATGAAAATAAACACATGAAAGAGTTGACATGACATAATTGAAATATTCAAATCAAATATCTGATGATACTTGATTTGTTTAACTATAGGTCTTCAACTATAGAGGTCAGGAGTGTGTTTTCTTACTTACAATGACCTATTTTCTAATCTTTAAACTGCAGTTCAAACCCACTCACTCCAGGAAGCGTCCTGATTGCCCAAAGCAGAATGCTCCTTAGGTTCTGGGCTTTCAGAGCAAAGTTCTGGGCTTTAACCTTGCCTGGGGCTACCATCTACTCTCAGGGCAGAGAGATACATATCAGACTACAATTAGTTCACTGTTCTAAGAAATCCATGGCTGAATGGAACATACTGAATATCATCTCAGGTCAGATAGGACCATCAACAAGAGAATCAGGTAGTACACCCAGCTTCACGGCTTGGCAGTCTGATTGGGACTTGGACTATACACAGTGTATATGAAAAGGTAGTGCAACACCTTATTTTTTAACGACAAAGAGAAGATTTATAGATATTGTTAATCGAGTTATTTTAAATTGCTATGGTCCCATTCCATGTGACTTGGTAATAGTGATCATTAGAACTGAATGCACAATAATGGAACAGAAGAAGGGAGTCTAGTTCTGTTAGTTACTATTTAGATTTTAAGAAAGTCACTTGAACCTCAGTTTTCCTATCTATGAACAGGAGGTGATGTCTTACTCACAAAGTTGTGAGGGAGCCAATGGAATAACACACATAAAGCACTAAGGATGTACCCAGAACATAGTAAATTCCTGAACATCTAGCAAGTATTAATTATGGAAAAGTGTTTTGAAAATAAGATAGCCCATTAATAATGGGCACTCAACTCATGACAGTTATTAAATGCGGTAACTATGCAGCATAAATTGTTAATAATATATATTCGTAGGTATACGATGGTTACGATCTATATATGACTATAATAATATTGTTTTCACTCTGTGATTTGTTTGCATTATGCATAGTTAATTCCCTAAATTTTTGGTTACTCTTTTCTTATTGGGATGGCAGCGATGTTGACTAGTTTAAAAATTATAAAATTCAAAAACCATTGTTTTTTTAAAGAGATCTTGTAGATAGGATTTTTGTCTTCAAAGTGTAAAGTAGTTATTATTTTACTTATTATTCTTTCACTTACTGCTCACTTGTAATGTACTCTACCCATAATCACCAGAACAAAGGTGCACAGCATCCAGGCACACCCCTTTTCTGTCTGAGATGCCTATCAGTACCTGTCCTCTCTGAGCTGTGTTGCCTTTAGTCCTGTGCAGTGGAGCCTCGTTCTCCTGATCCTGTCAACTCGGTGTGGCCAACTGAGCTTGGCTCACTTTCAGGTTTTGTCAATTGCTTTATCTGAAAAATGTAAATGGAAAGGGGGATGGGTACTGTGGAAATTTGGGGTGAGAAGGAAGGATAATAGACATCAGTGAAGTAATTGCCCTAAATTACATACTGTCTGCTAAATGGCCATGAGTAAGGACCTGAGTGAAAACCTAGACTGTAATGCTGGGGTGGGGGTGGGGGGATTGTGTAAAGGGGTGGGGCTCCTGTGCACAGGGAACAAGGGTGTGGGGCTCCCTGGTTCTGCTATGGCTGGGTGGAAATGCTCCCCTAAAATCCCCAGAGGTTATTTTTCTAAAGATAAATTGGGGGGGGGTCTCTAAATTGAATTTCAGAGTGTAGAGGAGGAGTTAATTTGACAAATTTATTTCCTCTACCTTTCATTGAGTCAGGGCAACTGACACCTTGTTCATATCTAGGGTGTGCAAGTTAAAACAGAAAGATACATTTTCTGTTGTTTTTTTTTTAATCTGTAAATAGTTTAGTGTTCCTCAACCCCAAGAAATATTTTTTAAAAATCTGAACTTGTACAAAATTCCATTAAAATTCTTTCCCCCATTGTTAGAAGAAAGTTGCTTTTTCTATAAAACATCTCCTTTTGCTTTTGTTCCAAGATCATATCTGTTAGTAATGACTTTCCAGTATGATAAAGGAAAAACATAGTTGGTCTCCACTTGAGTGAATTGTGAGATACGAGCTTCAGTTTTATAACAAAGTAGATCTAATCCCAACTGTGGGTCTGCTAAACTTAAGCAGTCTGTTAGGGCACCACTTGTTACCTGCAGTTCTGCATCCTATACACAGGTCAGAACTGCCCGATCAATCAGTCATAGCAAAACCTACAAGGTGCCTTTCATATCAACCAAGAGCAGAAAGCTAGATCACTCTGGGAAGGCTATGCATCACGAGGTATGACCCAGAACGCCTGGGGGGCTGAGGACCGATGTATGACAAGGTACCCCAGAAGCTGATCAGTGGAATGCCTTATTGATAAAATTAGAACCATTGGCCCGGGGCCTGGGGTATGTTTTTGATTACAACATTTGGTCGCCAAACAGATAAGAATTATCTGGTCAACAGACTCATATTCTCCCCCTCCCCTCCCGGAAGCCCTAGATGACAAAAACACATTCTTTAGTTTCAGCCATTTTTTCTCCTTGTCCTTCAGTCCTTCAACCTCTGTAACTGATGTTGTATGATTATTCTGAAAATAAAAAGGCCAGGATCTCGCAAATTGAGCAGCATCTTGCATTATGTAGCCTGCTCCGTGACTCCTGTGCATCAGTGTAATGTTGCCCGATGTTACACCCAATTCCAACAAAACCCCCAATTTGAGGAGTAAGAACCATTGGAGACAGCAGGGGTTTGAAGACTGATAGGCCCCTGGTTGACTCTAACCTCAGCCTCTGTTTGTATGAGCTTGTGCTCCAGGCCTCACTTACTTTGCCTTTAAATGGTCATAATGTAAAAGTATTCTCATTAACTAATTTAAGGCATTAGTTCCTAAGTCTACTTCATAAGAGGTATTTAACAAGTATTCCTTCCTATCTAAAGAGTGGAGCTGGCATGAACTCAGTTGGAACAAACATGAATCCTTGGAATCTCAAACATAATGCAGGCATTTCTCGAAATGTAGAAAACCCAGGCTGAATCAACACAGAAGAGCTTTGAACACACAGTCAGGATATCTCTATAACCTGTTTAGCTTTTTTAGGTGGTAAGAGGGATTATGTGGGCAAATTCGATAATATAGGAAGAATAGTCCTTTGTTTCAGCTCCCTAGTTTGGATTCCTGACAAGATCATCCCAGTCAAAACCTTCTGAATGCAGCACAAAGCAGGTCTAATTCTGAAGAAACTGTGCAGTCCCTTTAACCTGCACAAAAATATTTCAAGGGTAACTAGAAAGTACGTAAGAGGATTCAGATGTTCCGTGACATACATTTAAAATTCTTCCATTTCCAAATGAGAGCACCGTAATATGCAGAAGCAAAGTGCATCAAAAAGATGAGGGTCCTTTGAGGCACGCGTTTGGAGAGCCATGTAAGTATTATTTGAAAAATAATCCTCAAAGAAGGATCAGGAGAAGAAAGCATGTAAGTGAGGGGCATAGAGGCTGAGGCTCTGTATTTGCAAATGAGACTGCAGTAGGAACTTGACCTGCTCAGGTAATTTTACCAGATTCTAAACCCTGAGTAGGGGACCCAGTTACCCACGCCCTTGCTCAATGTCTGTGCAAGCGCACTCCCCTCCCAGCAGTGCAAACACCAGGGAGCCATGAGCCTGCTTTCTGCCTGCCAGGGTTGTGGATGGAGAGTTAGGAGCTGCTTTCCTGAAGTTGTTGCTTGGATGGGGGATTCTGCAGAATGACCTACAGATCAGACTTGCTCAGTTCACTTGGTAGGTAAACACCTGTAGGATTACTGCTGATCAATAGTAGCAGCACTGTCAAATTACAAGTTAAAGGGCAGTAATAATAATAGTAATAAAATAATAATAATTTCTTATTCAAGGAGAACCCACTCTGAATCAAGGACCATTTGACTCTATATATTATTTTGGATTTTGAAACAACTCTGTAAAGAGATAGCTATTATTGGCCTCCTTTTACAAATGAGAAAACTGAGGCTCATGAGTTAATGACTTGCAGAGTTCATAGCCAACTAGTGGTGAAACTTTAATTTGAAGTCAAATTCATCCTGCTGCAAAGTCCCTATGGACTTTATGAACATAAGACAAAAATAACAACAAAAGAACAAAATATATTTATGATAATAGTTTTTTTTTCTCTGACATCCAAGTTTTCTTTGCATTGTAATACTCAACTGGCCTAAGAACTACCCCTGACTTAAAAGAAAGCCTTAAATGGGCCTCATCTTTTACTTCTCCCTAAATGATATTTAATATTTTATCACCTTCAAAAGCTATTTTCCTTTGTTAACTCCAGAACTAAGAGTGTTATTTAGGTTGTATGCTAAGCTGTTGCAATAAGGGATCTGTGATATATAATGGCATAAATAAAAGTTTATCTCTTTTAACAGTTCATGTCTGAGGCTAGCTCAACTGTCCTCAACTCCTGTTTCCTTAGTTGTTAGAGCTGCCATCATTTCCCAAGCGACAGGAAGATGAAAGGGAAAATGCAAGGCAAGTGGGTGCATCTTTAGGAAATGATCGGGAATTGCACACATTGAACCGGCTCTTATCCTGTTGGCCTGAATGCAGCCTCAGAAGCATATGTAGTTGCAAGGGAGTATGGGAAATGTAGTCAAGTGGTTATTTCAATCTGAAGTCTTCTATTGACTAAACAGAAAAGCAAGAGAGTAGACAAGTAGCTAACAAATAGGGACAAGTAGCTGTCTCACACAATGTTTCTAGTTTGGTCAACAGTCTGGTTCTTACTATTACTGAGGTGATGGAAGTATTAACTATCAAGTCTTCAATGTTCCTTTTCTACACCATGAGTTCACTGCCAGGAATCTTAAAAGTAAGCAAATAAAAGTAAACCAATCGAATGATCAAATTTGTGCGTCTCTGGGACACTTTGACGCCTTCACTGGTAAAATTTTCATCGTTAGACCTGCATTAGGCTGTTTTGTTGGATTGCCTGTTAAAAGTATAGCTGTTGGGGAGAGTCATTGCTAAAGAGCAGCCAAACATTATATTGGTTTCCCAACTTGGATGATGCTATGGTGATATTAATGTCCATATCATGAATCAGGGATTTGTTTAAAAACTGTAGAATAAAATTACTAGCAGTGATTTTATCCAACTCCATATGTTAACAGTTGAGAAAACTGAAGCTCAAAGTCATTAAATAACTTCTCCAAAGTAACAGAGCTAGCCAATGGCAAAGTATTTTGTGATACTGTTGCATTTGTAGTCACACCTATTCAAGGCTAATGAAGTGAGTGCGTGAATGAAGGAATGAATGAATAGTAAATAACGATGAAAGGTAGAACAAGAAGTCATTGAGAAGACTGTAACAAAGACATTTTCATTGACAAGTAAACAGATGGTAGATTTAAAAGGTCATGAGGCAATCATACTTAAATTTTATGAGATTTGGGTTTTAAATGGGACACCCTAAACTAGCCATTTGTATTTAATTTTCCCAGGGAACTGTTTTGGCTTTGCCTATAAACACATTATGATGACAGCATGCGGGTTCCCTGTTCTGAAGCTCTGCTTATTCCAGAATTCAATCAGGTTAGGTCAGACACCTTGAAAGCCATGAGCAGAGTCTTCAAAAGAAACCTAGCACAACTCTTTGAAAATGTATTTTTCCTATTATTAAGACAGGGCACTGTCTTGCTGAGCTGTTTTTCCCTGTATCTCGACAAGTGTTTCATGAGTCACCTGTGCTCAGCCTGACAGCGGAATGGTTCAGAAGGTCACAGCCTTTTTCCTGGCTCTAAAAGCCCTCACATTTCTGGAATGAAGGGCATTGTTTCACTGGTAGGAAGCTAATTAGGTTAAGAGATACATTAATGAGCTTTGCTGTAGTCTATATACAGTAAATAAAGAAAAGAAAGGATAACAAGGAAAAGAAAGTCAAAATACATAATGAAAGCCTTAGAAAGTTGAGTTTTCACACATAAAACTATCTGAAGAAAACCAGAAAGAAAAATTAATTTGCTTCTTCAGTCCTTAGAGCACAGATTTCCAGCCTTGGTTTTGTGGCACTCCAGGATGTCCCCAATTATCTCAACAAATGTCATGAAATGTTCCAAAGAATTCTCAAAATGAAATTAGTTTTATTTCATTTAAAAATAGATGGCCAGTAGCTCTTTCAAGAGGAAGGGAATCAAATGAGCAATTGGCTGCCACCAGCTAAAAAGTTTTCGAAGCCCCAGGAATGCTTTCGGAATGGAATTTTTTAATACTTCTCTAGACATTTTTATCTCTCAAATCCTTGAGATTTCTTTTTTTTAAATATAATTATAATAAATAATAATAATTATGGCATTTTTTAAATGCTTGCTTCATAAACTAACCATATAAGGCTATGGAATGCATTGAAAGAGCAAGAGGTTGGGAATCAGATGCTCTTTCTCTGTTTCGACTACCTTGTGGAAGGATGTAAATTTCTTCTACACAATGAGATTGATAGCAAGTGCTGAACTCTTAGGGGTATCATGGCATGAAATGAGATCGCCTAAGTAGCACAGTGACCGCCTTCTCATATCTACTGTAACAGGAATAACTTTCTTACAGCCTCCTGACTTTTGAGATAGAAGAGCAAGCTGGTGTAAATCCCCCTGTTGTTACTGATGGAGTAGGACTGGTATGATGACACTGGCCCTAGTGTGAGGAATATCACTCTTGGAGACAAGCAGAGTTCCCACCTGACTTTGCACCTATTTAATAGTGCCTGTGGCAGGAGCGGTACAAGCCTGAAAGGGCTGTTTTCTGCTCATTCCTATTAGTGATTTGAGATAGCAACCTTTGCATGCCTCTGAAACTTGTACTGCACTTTTTAAAAAGTTGCAGAAAAGCTTCTGAAGTCAGCAGTCTCCAATTTTTTGTTGAGATTGAGGCAGCAGCAGAAGAAGCAGAAGAAGTGCTTTCTCTTGGACAGGTGATTATTTTTCTCTGCATTTTCTTTCTTTTTCAATTGAGGTAACATTGGCTTACATTATTGTTGATATTTTTGAAGTATAGAATTCAGGTAGTTTCACTGTAGTGCACCCACCACCAATTTACCCATAGTCCACCATCATAGTTTATAGTGTTCCATTCCCTCTTCGTTCTCACCCACGCCCTACCCACTCCCCTTGCCTCAATGCTTCAGGTCTATAGTCAGCTTTCATTGGTTAGCTTTTTGAGGTTGTTTTTATCTAACATTTAGTTTGTTTTTTCTATCTTCCACATACAAGTGATATCATCTGATAACTATCTTTCTCCTCTGACTTATTTTGCTTAGCATTATCCCTTTCAACTCCATTCATGTTGCTGCAAATGGCATGAGTTTATCTTTTTTATCACTAATACTCCATTGTGTATATATACCATATCTTCTTATCTACTCATCTTTTGGGGGGCACTTAGGTTGTTCCCATAGTTTGGCTATTGTAAGTAGTACTGCAACAAGCATGGGAGTGCAAGTTTCCTTTTGAGTTAGTAGTTTTGAACTTTTGGGGCAGATCCCTAGGAGTGGAATTACTGTGTCAGATGGAAGATCCATTTTTAATCTTTTGAGACACCTCCAAAATGTTTTCCATAGTGGTTGGACCAGTCTGTCTTCTTATATCCACATCCTCACCAGCACTTGTTGTTTATGGTCTTTTCAATATGGGCCGTTCTTACAGATGTGAGTTGGTTTCTCATTGTGGTATTGATTTGCATTTCCCTGGTGATAAGTGATGATGACCATTTTTTCATACACTTGTATGCTGTCTGTGTGTCTTCTTTGGAGAAGTGTCTATTTAGTTTTTTGGGTAGATTTTTACAACATGAGAGTATCCCAAAGGAACCTTGAAGGCAATCTAACTCACTTCCTCCCCTTAAGGAATAAGGAATCTGTGGCCAGGAAATATGAACTGGCCTATCCAAAATCACTCTGCAAGTTAGGGTACCATTGCCTCCCATTCAACCATAGTGCTCTCCTGTATCTTATGGGGTGTATAAGATTCAGAATTGGAAGAACTGAACTTTATCAGCCTTAACATGCATCACTACTATGATTTTCAACTGAGCGAGACAGGTCATCTAATTTTCAAAAGGAGAAATCAAGTGGGTAAAGTCTTCTTCCTAACAACACAGAACCTTCAAGAAATGTATTTTGTTTTGAGGTGAGCCTTGAAGTCATGATGAGTAGAAGATTTTCATGAGACAGGAGTATAAAATCACAAATACAAGTCAAGAATTAAGGCATGGGGCCTCCCTGGTGGCGCAGTGGTTAAGTGCTGCGCTGTGGAGCTGTCGGCAGCAGCGATGCGAGTTCGACACCCGGCCGGGGAGAATCCCGCATGGTGCGGCAGACCTCTCCTGCCTCGCCCGCTGCTCCCCTCAGCAGTGTATTTCTGATCTGCCTGTTCTGCTCCCCACTCTGTCTCTGGTGAACCCTCTCGCCGCCCCACACCTCTGGTCTGTACCCCAGCTTGTATGTATAAATAAATAAATCTTAAAAAAAAAAAAGAATTAAGGCATGACTGGACAATTGGTTGTAGGTAAAACTCCAGCCTTTATTTAAAATCTGAATATGCTGAGACATGTTCATAGTAGAACTTTAACACTGCATAGAAACTGAAGTCCATGGCAGAAACTGAGTAGAGCTAAGGTGCTAATTAACATTATTTACTTGCTTAGAAAAATTTGTACATTTTCGCTCATGTTATTTTAAAGATGTTTGCCAAAAAAAATCTATTTAAGAGTGATGTAAGAGACATAAATATCTACCTCTCTACCTCTGGCCATGATTTGAAAAGACCATTAGTTCAACTTCTGACTCAAAGCAAAAATCCTCTCCCCAGTTCTAGTCAGCCAGTCTCTGCTTGGTCACAATCATTCGCAAGGCAATGCCTGATCACATCAACTATCTCTAATGGAAAAAAATGCTCAAAAACAGGACTTGGGGGCCTCCCTAGTGGTGCAGTGGGTTAAAGCGCTGTGCTGTGGAGCTGTAGGCAGTGGCGACGCCAGTTCAACACCCGAATGGGGAGATTCCCACGTGGCACTACAGACCTCTCCTGCCTCAGTCCGCTGCACCCCTCAGCAGTGTATTCCCATCTATCTGCCTGTTCTGCTCCCCACTCTGTCTCTGGTGAACCCCCTCACTGCCCCATGCTTCCGGCCTGCACCCCAGCTTGTATGCATAAAATAAAAAAAAAAACAGGACTTGGAAAAAGAAAGCGTGCATGTACACCTTAAGATATGTTTTGCCAAATCAAGATCTATTGAATAATAATAAAAATAACATCTCCAGTTCAAGTCTACACAGCAGGCAGCACTCTGGAGGATTTCTCCTCCCAGATGCTGTTTACATGTCAGACAAGAGGCCGGGCTGCTGGTGGCGTTTTAGCTGTGTTCAGCATAAATACAGCAGTGTGGGCAAAACAAACAGCAGAAAAACAGAGGAGAGTGCAAACAAACAGACTTGGCTGCACATTTCTGAGTAAAATGCCCCAGGTATGGAAGTGCCTGAGAGGTTAAAAAGTCACATGTCAGACACGTATGTGTGCGCTCCTTAAAAGGGTAATTGTTGGGCCTCCGTGGTGCTGCAACGAGTTAAGCGCAGCACTATGAAGCTGTCCTCAGCCACTGCAGCATAAGTTTGATACCCAACCAGGGAGATTCCCACATGGCGCAGCAGACCTCTCCTGCATGGCCCGCTGCTCCCCTCTGCAGTGTACTTCAGTCAATCTGCCTGTTCTGCTGCCCACTCTGTCTCTGGTGAATCCTCTCACCATCCCACACCTCTGGCTTACATCCCAACTTGTATGCATAAATAAATAAATTTTTAAAAAAAGGCGGGGGGTGGGGGGAGGCAGTAATTGTCACAGGTGTTGGAGTAAATTTACTCTTCCAGGAAGAAGCTTTATTTAGTCTTCTTTAACCTGTATGTTATGTTAATCCAGATGTGGCTATGCACATCCACACTGCAGAACTGAATAGTTTGTTCAGCTCAACATGTTGCCACACCACAGCCACAACATTGCCCATCAGCATTACTCTTGGGCATCTCTGGGAAGCTGCATCATCTACATCCCGAAGATGTAGCAGCTTGATATGGTGCAGGGTGTGGCTGAAGGCATTATTAGGAATTGGTAAACAAAAGAAGTATTTAAGTTTATACTTTGAACCTCCTTGAAGACTAGGATATTTTTTAATGTCTTTCTTAGCTAATTTACCTCTCTGCACTCTAAGTTTCATTTGAATTTTTAGCAATACCATAGGGAGTCTTGCAGCAATGTTTCTGGATCATATTCTGAGCCAATTCACACTTCACAATATGGCCTAGTTATTATGTGCCTGGTGCTAGCATATAAATATAGATAAAAGTAATCTCTGGTCTCTAAGACTATGGTGAAGGTGGAAATCAAGAGAAGAAAACAAAATTATAGTTCTTCTTCTGTTTTGAAAAATCATATACTCTAAAGTAGATTATAAGAATAGTTACCATAATATTCCATGTTCCTTCAAACACACTAACACTAAATAGCTTTGTATATTATATTAACTACTTTCGTTTCTATTTATATAAGAAAATAGACTTGTTATTGAATGTGGCTTTACTGTTCCTAGCTGTGTCCCTGAGCAAACCTCTTTAACATCTTTGAATCTATAAAATGGTGTTCTGTAATGTTAACCTTGGAGCTGGCAAGACTCTAAAGTACATGGAGCTCCCTTTCAGGGGACCAGACAACAGGTGTATAGTAAATAGTAACTGTTATTATACTTTATGTTTTAATACTGAGACATGTCCAGCTTGAAGTCCAAAGCATTTGAAAAATCATATTTCAGATAACTTTTGGTCATAAAAATCTGTCCACTGGGAATTTTTTGAATGTTTTATTATGTCATCATGAAATACTTTTTAATCATGTACACATGAAAAGGGACATAGAGAACAAAGTCTATTAAACATGTGAACTAAGCTTTCAAGTTAGAGGATGAATATATCACAAACAGCACTACATCTTTTTTGAGATATTTTAATATTAAATATTAGCAGTTACTATAAAGTTTTTATTTATTACTGAATTCATAATTCTCAGAATTACAGGTCAGGGTTTTAATATAGTATTTGTGGAATGGTAAAAGAAATAACAGGAAGAATGAAATACCTGGGCATGGGGTGGAGTAATTATAAGGAGAGAGTTTGTGGCTTTTCCACAACATTAACATTTAAATATGCCCTGAACCATTTATAGGGAGTTTTGGCTGAATCCCATTGTCTCTGTGGGAACCGTTTTTTTCTGTACAGTTTCATAAAATAAAATTGAATGTTATTAGCATTTTGTAAATTTAGGTACACCGGGGATAATTGCCTTATTTTGAATTACTTAGTTACCTGAAAGACACAATGCTAGGAACTAATGTTTTTACAGAAGACTGACATTAATGATTGGTTATACTTTCCTTAAGAACTTAATAATCTTTGATGAATAAAAACTTTTCTTTTGAAGAAGAAATAAGAAAATATTTTAGAAAGAAAATAACAATTGACAGAGGACTCTTGCCCTATCTAGTAACCCAAAATGACCAACATAAATCACCAATTAGTGTTTGTGCAAGTATCTGTCACAGGAGAGAGTTCCAGGGGAGATACAGACTCGCTATGTTCAAGGAAAACAGAAATGCACATCAAACAAGCTTCTCATACAAGGTCGAGAGATGCTAAAGCAAAAAACATGAAGCAAAAAAAAGTGAACTAAAAAACATGAAGTAAAAAAAAAATGCTAAAGTAAAAAGCACGAAGTAAGAAAAGGCTGAATATAATGTTGGAAAGGAGATTGATGTTTCATTTTAATGTTAAAGATGAAACAATTTGAATATGACAAGGCATGTGTTTGTTTTTTGGTTCCCTATTGTGGCTGCTAATTAAAATTCTTGTCTTTATATAGACTCCCATTTTTTTACAACTTTTCTAAATTTTTTTTTCATTTTGTTTTTATGATTCCAACACACAAATAGCCATGATTTACTCTCTCTTAAACCATAAGCTTAGGAACACTGAAAGCGCAGGTTCTGTGTGTGGTAAAGGGTAAACAATGGCTTGCCTGAGCGGCAGTAGTATCAGATGTTCACACCCAGGTTTGGGAGCACTGAAACCAAAAGCAATTCCCTGTGGAAATCCGTCCTCGGAAGGCAGAAGGAGCTTAGTACTAGTGGGGGCATTATTTCTGTGTTTTATCTTAAGCATTCACCGTCTTATTGTTTTGATAAGGAAATGGAACTACAGATGAAGGTGTTCTTTATTATTATTGGTGTTGTTGAGGTAACACTGGTTTACAACACTGTATATAATCCAGGGGAATAGGTTCCTACCTCCTCAGATGTACAAAGCATCAGCAGTGGGTACAGAAGTCTTAATGCTTTTAGTTTTTCTTAGAAATCTCTTCATGTGCTGCCTCTACTGATCATCCACTCCCCATCCACAGTCCTCAACACACTCACTCACACTCACTCATTGCATCTCTATGATTACATCTCTGTGTGGTGTACCACACTACCTGGGGAGCTTGGTATCCTGAAGGGGGTATGTAAAATGGAAAACAAACATTTTCACTAGGAGTTTACAGCCTTCACAAAGTAAACTAGCCCTCCAGGTGTCCTTGATGGTAGGAACAAAGGCCTGTGGTGCAGAAGGAGGCTTGGATTTTGAATTACAAGAAGCTGTGTTTGAATCCCTGCTCCAAGTTCATGAGCTGGGTGAACTTGGTAGGTCACTTTCTCTCTCTGAGTCTAGATTTCAATATGAAAAAATTGGGGGAGTTCTGTTTTTTTAGTTGCTTTCCATACTTAAGAAAAAAATCTCTTAAATGCCAAGAAACCAAAGAATAGAATTGCATTTCAAAGAGTCTGAATAGCCTTGGGTAATATTTTTCCTCTTTATTTTTATAATTCAAAGTTACTTTTAAAAACAAGCAAAATTTTTTTTTAAATGTCTTTAGAACTCTTATAAAGACGCCAAAGAAAATGGCGCTGATTTGGTTTCTCTTCAGAGTAAAGAAATTCCTATTTATTTCTTTATTACTTTAAGATCATTCATTTTTCAAATACTTAATAATATATTCTCTTAAACCACAGTGGTTATACACATGGAACATTATTAATTATGAAATTTCATGTCATGCATTTTAGTTTACAGACCTTACTTTCATACAGGGTCACACTGCCTTATCTCATTGCTGCTCCCATTCTAATAGAAAGGCAAGGAGTGCCCCAACCACTCCATCAGCCAGTGGGGAAACTGAGACTCAGAGTGGCTGTGATTTGGCCAAGGCTACACAGAGACACTGAACCTGAACTCAGACATCTCCTAGTGTGGGGATCCATATAAATGCTAAATTGATTAAATTATTTTCTTCAAGGATGGTATACACATAAGATAACATTTCACCTAAATCAAGTCAAGACATTTATGTATAGATTGAAGTTTAGATTCCTTGAACTTATAAAATAGTTCAACTGGCCATCATTAAGTCAAGATACTGACATCAATTCAAAGTCTGGGAATGTCTTTTGACAAGTAATATAGATACAAATAAAAAATAATAAAAAAAAAGGAATAAAGTTCAGTTCTTCAGAATTTTAGAGCCATTGTCTCTGAATGAAGCATCTGGATGCAGGATGTGAGACAGGATACCTTGGACTTGAGCTATGCAGGTCTAAGTGGAAAGCCTGGTTCTTACAAATCCCTTGAAGGCTCTGTTTAGTCATCTACTAAAGTGGAGTTAATATAGAAATTTAACTTGCAAGGTTGTTTGTAAGCATTAGAAATGATATATAAAACACATGCTATATTGTGCTTGAGAAATCAGCATTTAATAAATGGTGGCTATTGTTAATAGGTTTTATTTTCTTTAAAATTGCTGTTGGGTCTATTTAATGTAAGAAATCTAATGTTAAGTATAAAAGGAATTCTATCAGTGGAAGAATTGTTGGACAAGATCATCTCTTGTAACTCTGCTCCTATTAGTATATATTCTCCAACATGCCCTGCCTATTAAAGATACAGATTTAGGCAGAGTAATAGAGACTTTTAACTTCACGCATGTGCTTTTGTTATCAGCATATGTGTGTGTGTTGCCAAAAACTTTTAAAATCAAAGCTGCCCACAAGCATAAAGAAAATAAATTATAAAGAATAAATTAAAAAATCATAAATCTTGCTCTATACAAAAATAGATAAATGAGTATAACAAAAGAAAATGCTGGTCTTCATTAAGAACAGTGTTGGAAGAGAACTGGCACTGATAACAATAGGAAAAAGCAATAATAGCAATGCTCATTTCTAAAGCATCTACTGCACGCAAGGAACTGTAAGTAGCAATAAGGGAACTTGACAGTATCGTCAGGCTATTGGAGATCATGACCCCATGATAGTGCCAGGGAGGAATGGAACATTCTGTACACTGTGTGCAGCTGTGGTGCCCATGAAAAATGGCAAGAACTTCTAAGTGGCAGGTAGTTATGCTATAGAAACTATGTGGTGATTGGCATCATAGGACAAGAGTCTATTTTCCATTCATCCTGGGTGACTTTTCCAAGCCACAGTCTTTCTCAGTTTCCCCAACTATTAAAAAGAAATGCTAAAATAATCTCCTTCCTAGTCTACCACCCAATGCAATGATATGGCTTTCAGTTATTTTTTTGTAATTTTCCTGTATTCACAGGGTTCTCCTAAATCCATAAAATCCTACAGGTGTGTAATTTATTAATTCTTTTTCTTTTGCCCCCGCAAAACACTTCATATCTGTTCTTTACCTTGGATATGTTGGAACATCATACATTTGCATGAAAATATGAATTGACCCACAAATGTTTTCTAATTTTTAATTATTAAAGTTTAGTTGCAGAACTGACTCTACCAATTTTCCAATTTTAAACAGTATTAGAAAATCAAAACTTTCCACTGAAGAAAATCTTTTTTTCCAATTGTGTTTTAATTTCCTATGAACTGACACTGTAATTTTCACAGTTTCAAAGTGATCCTTCTCATATGAATGAAACTGAAGAGTGGGTGTCAAGAGATCCAATTACTGTGTAGTTAAAATGTCTACATGAGATTTTGAACTCTTGACTGGGTCCTTTTCCTTCTTCCTAAATGGCTCCTAAGGAGAGCGATATATTAAGGAAAAATTCCAATATTGGACAGATATCTAGAAAGAAAGATGGAAAGAATAAAGGTGGAAAAGAAAGTACCAGGCAACAGGGGAAAAAAAATATGTCTCTATAAATGTGACAGACATAAAAGAAAGTGAAGGAAAGTTAAAAATCACCATAGGGCAGCAGGACACCTGCTAAAGAACCTACTGCTGCCAGTCACAGCTGGAAAGAAAAATGAAAGAGATGCAAACAACTGTCCTGCAAGCATGAAATCATTCTTTTGTCTTTTTTTTCTTATGAACAATTACAGTATGCAAAAATTAAGGGGGGATCTCAAAGTATTGGGATGAAAATTTCAGCAGGTTCTGCATATAAATAGCAGAAGCATGGAAGTGTGCCTCTTTGAAAACAGGCCGTGTTTGGGAGCTCCCCGCTCATTGAAGAAAGTGGTAATTAATGCATAGTGAGTGACTTTGAATGAAAGATGAATAGGGGGCATAACAATGGGTAGGCTTTTTCTTTCTTTCCTTTTTTTCTTTTTCTTTCTTTCCCTCTCTCCCTCTCTCTCTCCTTTTTTTTAGGTTAAAGCATTGAAGAAAGAAAGCTGTTAAAAGATGGCAACTGTGAGGCTACAACTTCAATGTCTGTCTTGCGTGGTTTTCCTTTCGAAGCTGTGGTGGGAGTTTGTTTTGTATTGCTCTCCTATCACAATGGAGTTAATTTGCACCGATTTCATTTTTGTGCGTGATCCTCAATGTTTTCCTTTCCGCTGGATTTTTTTTTTAAATATTATTTTGGCAGGGCTTGGTCCTTTGATGATCCTTTTGAGCAAATGGTTTGCCCAAAGTTCAGATAGTGCTGGCTCCGTCTTCTTTTTCATTTACAACATCAAGAGGATTACAGAGAATAACTTTGTTGCCCAACATCAATGATATATCTTCAGGCTACTAGAAAGGTAGTTCTCAGAAAGTGTGTCTTCTAATAGTTTAGAACCTCCACAGGCTTCAGATAAAACAAGTATTAAATACAGAAAGCTCACAAGGAGACCAAGGAAGGTTAAACTCACGCAACCTCCTTCATGTCAAACACCTGAAATATATCTTTTTTTTTTTTTTTTTTGGCTGTCGAAGTGTGATCATGGTGAAGACAGCAGTAAGATCTTATATAACAGAAGACAGAAAAAGGCAGAGAAGGAGTCACGTGGAGATGCACACACATATTAGTTAGAGAACACAAAAACAATCGTGTCAAAAGGCAAGTAATTTATAATGGAGCAAAAATTAAATACATGGAATTCAAAAGAAGATGGCAAAAGCAGGTGCTCACAGGGCAATTTTTCTTCTAGTGAAACCATCGGACATAACCCAAAATTTAGTTTTAAGGAAATTTGAGGAATTCTCATGATCTTCACAATTAGTAAGGCACAGAGGAATTCCACAATAGGGCAGGTAAACTTCTTCCTTGTGTCCCAGACACCCTTTCAGCTGTGCTGGGCATTTCAATGTAGATGACTCCCTCACTCTTTCCAGAACTATCATTTTCTCTGCTCCTTTACCATGAACTAGCTTGTGTCAACTTCTGGTCTGAAATTCTGTGAACAGCTCTAAGGATCCTAGGTGGACCAGTACCATGGCTGGGGTAACTGAGCATCTTGGAGCAGCAGGAATCTCCATGTCACAGAGTTGTATTCATTTCAAATGAGTACATTTTATTGACTATACAGCTAAATACAATTTTGACTTTACACCTTTACATGACTTTTTATACAAATAAATCTGAATCCACAACAATTCCTTAGATTATAAGCATGGAAGGATTCTCAGATGGCTTAAATAATTCACAATAATTACTAATTATTGTTTCAAATGCCACTTACAGCTTTTGCCTAAAGTTGTCCTCCCTGCCTTGTTACATTACCTGAAATTTCACAATGGAAAGTAAATTCCATTTTGTCTAATGTTTTCAAAGCCTCCATATTAAAGGAACAATCCCCAGGATGGGAATTTCTGTCAACAGGTGGTGATACAGAAGTGTTTGAAAGAAAGCTGCTGAGAAACAGAATGTGCAAAGGGACCAAAGAAAATTCTAGAATATCACTTGGCACCTACTTCTTATTTATTCCTTCCCTCTTCATTTCCTTCATTGTGCCTTTAAAACAATCAGTGACCATCCCTACCCTCAGCTATTTCAATACCTTTAAACAGGTTCTCAGCATACTTTATCATCCTACTCCAATTTACTTTCATGTTGCTACCAAAGTAATCTTACAAGAGCATGACCTTGTTCAGACCACTACCCTACTCAAGAACCTTTGGGTTTCCTTTTCGCCTATTGGAAATATTTAGACCTCTACCTGAGCATTCAAGGGCTTTCATAATCTGGGTGTGACCTGTCTTCCCGGCCTCAATTTATGCTGTTTCCACTCCATGTTCCCTTGTACTTTCAGCCCACTAGATTATTTGATTGTCTAAACATAATAACACCTACTAGATTCACAACTTTGTTCATGCTATTTTCATCACCAAATGCCTTCTCCCATGTCCTAGCTAAATAACCTCCCGATAATTACATGTCAAATACTATCTTTCTACTTGGAATATTCTCTAAAAGGATTTTACCCAGTTTTGCCAGATGCAGGGAAACAGGAAGTGTGATATAATTACCCTTCTAGGATTTTTTTTCCCCTCCCCAAGAATGTGTATGTGTGTTTTGTGTTTCATATACAAATGCTTGGATAGTAAATATATATATATATATATATATATATATTTAGTATATATATATATGCTATATATATGCTATTATATATTGAATAGATACTATATTAGAATATAGTATATTCTATTATATATTGTCTAATGTTTTCTATACATATAAAATATTTATTACCACTATCGATTATATTATTGATAAAATTTTCTTTGGCCCCTTTGCACCTTCTGTTTCCCAAGAGGTTTCTTTCAAACACTTCTGTATCACCCCCAGTTAACAGAAATTCCCATCCTAGGGATTGTTCCTTTAATATGGAGGCTTTGAAAACATTAAACAATATATAATAGACACATTGTCTACTTTGTACTATTGCAAAAAATATATATAAAATTATATCAATAATATAATCAATTGTAGTAATAAATATTTTATATGTATATGTGTAGCTATACATATCTATAGATATATATGTATTATAATGCCCCCTTACCAAATGGGTACTTAGCTACATAAATGACTTCTCCAGAAATGGGACAATTTTAACCATTACAAGTAATTTTACAAATTAAAGTTTAGTAATACCATGTTTTTGATATAGTAAATAACAGAAAGGATTTTAAATTGTATAAACAGTGTGATAACTGATGTGTATATCTGTGATCTGTGTTTTTGATGTGTATATCTGTGATTATTTGCAAATAGGTGTGTGCTTTGTCAACAATGTTTAAAATAGAACCTGCCCACGAGCATGCACAAAATGATTTATAAGAAAATTTATGCACCAAATTTATGAACCAAATTCATGTTGCTTATCTCTGAGATGATGAATGGTGCTATTTTTCCTATTTGTAAAAAGATTAACATGACTATCAAGTCACGAAAAGGCATGGAGGAATCTTAACTGCGTGTTGCTAAGTGAAAGAAGTCAGTCCGAAATGCCTGTATGACTAATATGACATTCTGGAAAAGCCAAAACTATTGAGACAATAAAAAGATTAGTGGTTGCCAGGAGTCTGGGGGGAGGGCAGGAGGTATGAATAGGTGGAGCACAGGAGATTTTTAGGGTGTTGAAACTATTTTGTATGATATTATAAAAATGAACACATGACACCATGCATTTATAAAAGCAGTCCAACATGAAGAGAGAACCCTCAGGTAAACTGAAGTCTTTATTTAATAATATATCAATATTGCGTCATCAATTAGGACAAATTTACCACTCTAATACAAGATGTTAATAGGAAAAACTGCACAGAGTGGGTGCGGAGCTACATGGGAACTCACTGTACCATTTGCTCAGTATTCTCCAAACCAAAAACTGCTCTAAAAAATGAATTCTATTAATTGAACAAAAAAAAAAAAGCATGGTATATTTTGTGATAGAAAGAAAAGTATTCTCAAAATAACTCCCAATATTTCTTTAGTGCTCAAATCCTCCATTAAATGTGCTCCTGTCTTTCAAGCCATGTGCTCTCTTCACAGCTGATGCTCATAATGAGACTCCAGGACCCACAGAGGCCACTGCCCTGTGAGGAATAGTCCACCCATGGGCAGGCCCTGTGCCAGGCCCTTTCCCCTCCTCCCTGCACAGTATCTGCTGTAGAGAAGATTCCTGAACACTTTTAGGCAACAGGGCAGATACACATGTGAACCTACGGAAAAAGGCAAAAATGAACAAATACACTGCAAAATCTACACGGAAGCACATTATACATGTTGACTTACTAAGTTTTGAAAATATTAATTCCACCTTTGAAAGAGTTAGTCATCTACTTGCGCAGGATTTATGATGGCTTGGGCTTTTTGAGGGGAAAAATTACTTATATAATTGATCTTTCTCATAATATCTCTATTAAGTGATATCAGTTAAAAATGTTAGTGCTTGAAAGGTTGGATAATCATTAGTAGCTTACCAAATATATGGCTCTTTTTTTATTAGCATGATTTTACTAGAGCCATTGTGAAAGCTTTTTCTCCAATTTTCCCTAGATATATAACACAGAGTTTTCAACATGCATAAAAGTACTAAAAAAAAAATCATCTAACCTCTTTGAATTATTTGTAATGTCATAATTTAAGCAATTAAAAGTCACATCTTTATTCTTCATTTAATTTTGGGATTTCAATGACATTTTGAAAATACAGTTTGACACACCCACATCATTTCTAGAAGCTATACATGTAAAGAATCTGAATTTTATAGGAGGAAGCAATGGGAAATAGAACAAAGGAAATAACTTTTTGTTATTTTTTTAAAAGCCTATCTTATATACCACGGTCCTTAAATAGATCATTTTCTTTCAGAGAAAAGCCATTATTACATGCATTACTGCCTCAGGTCCTCTGTCATAATTAATGCATATACTCTTAAACATAAGATATATAGTGTTGGCTGCAAAGATGGCCCAGCATTTTGGACTCTTTTCATTATTTTGCTTCTAGTAGCACTTAAAGTCTCTGGTGTCTTACCTCTACTGAGACCTGGCATTTCTTTGTGTTGGAGAGGCAATTTAATCCATTTTTACTGTCTGCAAACAGACTTTCAAACAAAACCTCAAACTCTTTGAATGTGCCCCAAGGATTCCACCATACCTATAATCCTCCACTCTCTTCTGGGGCTGTGGAGGGTGGTGACAGGAATAGAGCTGGCACCAACTAGGGAGCCTCATTAGTGTTTGTGATTTTGATTTATGTTACCATTCTGCTCTGTGGCCATTTCAAAGTTGGTGCAATAACTATCCTCACATCTCACTGCACCCCTCCCCCAACGCCCCCGAATTCAAGCCACCTGGAATGATCTGGAGCAGTGTCTCCAGACCATGAAGGAAGTCAGCAGACAGGCCTTCTCTCATGAAGTTGGGGGCGGGGGTGGGGTGGGGCAGGGAGGGTCTGATTGTGAAGAGATCAATGTTCGACATCTGGATGTTGCCAGTTTGAGAGAACAATAGAAAACCAACTCTGCCATGATTATCATCCGGAATTCTACATGGTTACTAATACCTCTGGGCATAAAGAGGAGGGACACGTGTGCCAGGCAATACAGAAGCTTGGACAAAATGAATTAGGATGGAGAGATTAAAATGAAAATGATTGGAGTTGTCTCTCTGTGGGAAATCATACTTCATGCTTGGGAAAACACTACATTCTGAAGGAGCCTTCTGAAAACATTGAGACCAGTGGATTAGAAGGAACCACAGGCAAAGAACATTTAAGAAATGACTGTCACATGACAGCTAAATGATCTCTAACTCTTACAACCATCTTGACATCATTATTCCATTTTATGGAAGGTTAAGTGGGTTCCACCTTCTTTGTTCAAACCAGGCCTGTCTGATCCAGGTCTGCTTTTAACTGCTACACAGACTGACTTCTGATGGGAGTTTGAAGGTACTGTGGTAAGTTCTAAAATATCTTTTCCACCTCTCTTGTGCACCCTCCCTTTCTCTGTTGAATTTGTGATTAGCTATTAATTTTAAATGTAGGCAACTTCTTTTAAGTAAACACTTAATACTTATAGATGCAATTTATTTCTCTATTTATGAAAAAAAGTGTAACAAAAGCATTGCTCAAATATATCCTTTCAGAACTACTGAATCTTTGATTTGTTAGTGTATTCACTTAGTTGACTAATACTGAGTTTTTTAAACCTTGCTGCTTCTATCAGATGCATATAACCCAGAAAACCAGGAGAATGGAAGTCATCTAAAAGAAAAGGGTTCATTATACCATGGAAAGAACAGAGCCTTCACATCAGAAGCCCTTGGTTTGAATCTCAGTGCCCATGATGCTGAGTGTATAATTAATTACTTATCTCTCCTAGTGTCCCTCAAGCATATTGATGTGCAAACGCATTGGTATCTTTTACTTGAACTTTTATTTATCTTATTTATCAGTAGTGGATTCAGGTGGGTGAGTCTATATATTGGACGAGAAACACTTTCTTCATAATAAAGACATTAGCACATAACCTTTAGTAGATGTGGCAACATTGGTCTGAGCCAACACTTCACTTTTTGTGTGTCAGTTTCCACATCTGTAAATAAGACGTACATGTGTGCGTGTGTGTGTGCTCACGCTGTAAGGATGCAGGGTTAAGAGAATTAAGTGAGACTGTTTTGCTGATATTTATGATTCACATTCGAAGAACACATCTATATAATCTTAAAGATTCAGGTTTGTAGAAGTAAGCCAGATTCTAATCCTTTAAGAATGAGACTGGATCTATGCAAATAGTAACACCACCATGGAACAGGCTGTGTAGTCTACTCAGTTAATGTATATTTAGAAACTTTCTAAAAGTCATTTCCTTACTTCAACTTTTAAACCTATCACATTTCACATCAGTCCCTCTCAGGAGACTTAGGAGTATGTGAATTTTTCATATACATTATAAGTGCATATATAAGGTTACTTTATGGCAGAGATTTGTTATTGTGATTTTTAGAATTTTACTTCACTTATAGAAATAGTAATCCTAACAGTTCATGAATTCTTACTAAGTCCCAAGCATTGTCTTTACCACTTGATATGGACTACCCCAATAAATATGAAACCCCATTTTACAAATGGGGTAACTGAGGCATGGAGATGCTAAGTAATGTATCCTAGCCTTGTTTCTTAAAATCAAAGAACAGCAAAGTGGTGGATTTGAAAATTGAACCCAAGTAGACACTTTCAGCCACTTTGCTCTTTAGTCTCTGGAAAGTTCTAAGAAAATATTTGCAAATAAATGAAATAATGGATACAAGAGTTTGTATCTAGGACAAAGAGTCTGTCTCCACTTTTCCTCTCTAAAATTAAAAAAAAATTATTTTAATTTTATTTTTTTCTCAGGAATGTGATAAGATAATCAGAAATCCAGCAGAAACTCTCATTGTCTACACACAGTTGGGAGCAAGATCATGTTCACATTTGGTAAATGCCAGTTCCATTCCTCTTCTCTACTTTGGCATCATTATTGACCCTCAAGAGAATAAATCGGGGACAAGGGAAGAGAGGACATGATAGGAGATGGGACTACCTGTTGCCATTAGTCACGTTGTGTAGGCGCTATAAAATTATACAACATTAAATCATTTTTACATTAACAACCTTTTATTGACAGCTTTCCATATAAGCGTGGAACATTTTTTTATCACTTTCTAATAAATATTTTCAGAAAGTACTTTAATTCTCCAAGATTCCCTTAAGAGACGCAACATTTGGAGTGCCCATTGCTCTTGTCTGTTTCAGTCATTCATTGTTTTCCCAGGTGCCTGAATCTTGTAGTCTATCATAGATAATACAAAATGAAATGAAGCTTGTCTCACTATTGGAACAAGATAACTTAAAAGGCTAGTGGCCTATGTTTAGTACAACTTCTTAAAAATATAAGTGACAACACAAACTTCTGTTTTCCATGTTTCTCTACTAAATTATTTTGGAATATTTAACCCATTGAACAAGAAAAGTTAGAAAGGCAATTTCAGACCAGACTACCAGTGGAAAAACATTTGTAAGGGCTGCTTTCACTGGCAATATACTTTAATGAGATGGCAATGAGAGAAGATGGTTAAAAGAACAAAGTCAGGTTTGTTGTGAGGTCATCAGTAACCCAAGAGGCTGGACTGCTCGGGGGCAGAGGCTGTGGAAAGGGTAATTGCAGGGAGTGCCAATCACACGTACACACCACACAGAAACAACTGGCCATTGACGTCCACACCCACCTCGGAGCGGCACATAGGCAATGAGGAAGGGAAACAACAGATACTTGAGAATTTATTTCTGTCTTCTTTACAATTGTATTATATATTCCATCACTAGGAGAAAAGTAACGGGGGCGGGAAATGGTGGCAGGAACAAGGAAAATACAGCAAGGGAGATTACAGACAGAACTCTGAGACGGAAAAGAAAAAGAGGCCAATCTCATTTGGTTTGGTTGAGTTAATGCAAGTCACAAAGTTTGACTTGGTTTAGCAGTTCCAACTGGGAATTTTTGAAGGTCTGTTATCCACAGAAATCTGGTGAAAGGACATCCAGAGATATGGACGAGGAATCCCTGGACTCAAGACTGGATTGTAATTCTGCTTAAACATTTATAGAGCAAGTTCTAAGTCAGTAGCTACAAGGTCATGGGAATTAGGGACTCCACTGCCATTGTCAGTGGTAGACTTTCCACTTCTTCCCAGGGACCTGGGAAGCACTGCAGTAAAATTCAAAAGTCATATTACATTACAAGAGGGATTAAGATGAAACACTGGGAGTCTAAGAGCTAAAAGACAGACAAGCAGAGTGAAGTGACCATCTTTCAGATAGATGCCATTAATATGCTTGATACAAAGAAAGAGAGAATAGAGGGAGAAACTGAAGAAGTGCTTTCAACTGCGCTGGGGCGGGAGTCATTATGTGACAACGAAAACCTCCTTTAAATCAAACCACTGAGCAGGAAAAGTTGGTAGTTGTTCTAGTGGCAAGAATACTCCAGAAATAGGATAAAGTTGCAATACTTATTAGGGCTTACACAGAGATAACGAGGAATAATTTTGATGAGCACAATCATAGGTGATTGATTTTTTTTTTTTAATACAAAATCCTCTGATCTTGATTACACACTTTGGTATAGAAACCTCCTTCACTTTTAAGAAAGCTTAACCCCTCTGAATAAATTCAGCTCATATTTCAAATTAAGTTATAATGCCATTTGTTTAATTTGAATTCAAATTAAACATAAAATAATAAATTTATGTTCTCAGTACTCAGGGACTGTAGCATAATTTTATTGTTCATTCTCCACTGTGTTTGGTATGGTGTCTTTCACCTAGAAGGTGATCAATAAATATATTGATTCAATTGGTGCTTGTGATTCTTTTCAATATCCAATTGTTGAAGGCATGGAATCTACCATTGGCCTGACTTGACAGTAATCTTTTAGTTCCGTACATCCTAGGAACATTTCTCATCTTATTTTAATTAATTTCACCTCAGATTTATCTTTTCCTTCTCGTATTTCCTTGTTTTTTTATGGCCACCATTTTTGGACCTCTCCAACAGCCCTCCTTTTGGTTCCCTTTGCAGATCTTCCCCCTTAACTTCCAAAACCTTTATATTTTATTTTTGATAAGAGAAAAGGCCCCAAAAGAATCACCACTGTGGCTGTGTATAGGCTGTGTGACTGTTGCTGTTTTTCTAAATGAGGATGACATCAAAATCTTTAAATGTTGCTGCTATTTGGTGGCCCATAGATTCTGATGAGATGCAAATCCTCATCTCCACTCCAGAGTGGCTTTTCTGAGATTGTAATTAAAATATCCTACTAAATAACTAGTACCTGAATGTACCAGAGGTAACTCAAAAGCCAGTTTCTATTGACCCAGTAAACCTTACATATCCCTCTCTTGAAGAAAAGTCCAACTTTTATTCAGTTACCCAGGGTTAGAAATTCAAAATAATTTTAGACTTTTCCACACTACTGTGGTTATTCACTACACTCCTAAGTGTCTTGTCCACACCTCTTACTTGTGCCAGAGCCCAGCCTCTTACCATTTCTTTCCTATACTGTAGCAGTAGTTTCCCTCATGAATAGCTGTTTCTTACTTTCTGTCTCCAATGCAACTTCAAGTCTACTTCAAGATGATTTCTCTAAAACAAAATTAGAGACTTGACTGATGAAAAGGAGATAACTTCACTGCTAAGAGGGGGAGCCCTAGAACACCATCCAAACCCAAAGCAGGCTGCTGTGTGGACGTTTTCCTTGATATTACACAATTGTACCCACAGCCTTGACTTTAAGCCCTACTTAAACCAATGGAATTGGGTTTCCTGACACTTGCAACCAAAATAGACAAATGACGCAGCTTTGTAATCATTGTACATCTAGAATAAAAATTAAACTTTCTCTCCTTAAAGGGACAAATTAACTCTCCTCCCTTTACCCCTCCCACAGTTCCCCCAGCCCAGCACACCCTCATGCCTTTACAACTCAGGTTTCTCACCTCATTCAAAATACCACTCTCCTCCAGTTCTCCTCTATAAGTTCTTCTTTGATATTTATATGCTGAAATAAGTATTTTAAGATGGCTTGTGCTCAACAGAACCATTTGTGAAGGAATCCCAATCAATAACTGATACCATTCACGGAGCTAAGTACATATAACAGCACTTTAGTGAAAAGCATGGCCAGAAGGAACTTAGGAGAAACTTCTCTAGTTGTCAGGAGACCAGGAGACCCCCTGAACTCTTAAATCTTCACTTCAAGAAAAACAAGAATGGATGATGTTCTGAAGTGAGAAAACCCTGAATAAATATCTGATCAGTTCAAATAAAAAGAAATCCCCTTGTATCTATAACAAAGGAACCATCAAAAGGTGGGTAGGAGAAAGAAGTTCCATTCTTTATATAATAAAGTCAGTGAATCTGTAGTTTTAGAATATTCCCATAGAATAAATGTATATGCAAAGCTCTTCACTAAAATTTTCTAAACAACTAATGATTTATTTATTTTCTACTTTTTTCAATCACTACATTTGTTTACTTGATTTCTACAATGAAAAATTTAATAAAAATTCACTTCAGAATGCAGTATTAAAATAACTTTTTATGTAAAGAACAGAGATCCACATATTTTAAATTTCCTTGCAGAGAAAGGCAGAGTGGAAACAGGTGTTTGTATTACCTCTTCAGTATGCTAGGTCCCTGGTATGGATAATGTAATTTGATCCTCACAGCTCCACAGGGATAGTATTGGTTGAAGGTAACCTTTTTTTCCTTAGGAGTTCTCCATCCATACCCTACGCGGATGAAGCCTCAAAGGGTTTCTACAATTTATGGAGGGAAAAGAGTGTAGTAGTTAAGACTTTATCCAAGAGTGGAATGATGGGTTTGAAATCCAGCTCCACCCTTAACGAGCTGTGTGACGATGGGTATGTTGCTTAACAGGTCTGAGCCTTGATTTATCACATCATAAGGTAATAGAACCCACATTCTATGGTTATTGTGATGATTAAATGAATTAATATTTGAAATGAACTTAGAAGAGTACATGACACTTTATAAGTGCTACAATATTAACAAAATGAATGAAATGTTCCCCCCAAGCCATCTTTCAATAAAATAGCAAGGCAATTCCCCCAGTGCAATCTGCTTTTAAATCTAAGATTTCCATGTCTCTCTTGTAAAAATATTATCAAACCCATGAAACCTTCTGAGTGTTTCACTCTCTTTGCAAAGTCTACCAGGATAATTGGCAAAAGTCTCAGCCATTGGGGAAATTTTCAAAGAGTGCAATCACGGGCACTCTCTTTGTTCTTCTCTGAAATTTGAAAACCAAATATCCTCTAAAAGACTCTAACTTGGGTAGAGTTTTTGCAAAGGAATATGTAAACCCCCAATTACTTAAATGATGTATCATTTGCATGTATAGATCAATGATGTTGCATGAGGACTTTGTAGTCATTTCCAGGCCCCCCAGGAAAGAGTTTGTTCAACCAGTAATATCTCCTATGGGCCCAGGAGGAACAGTGACAGGAGGCATGCCTCTGACAGACCTGTCAGAGAAGGAAGCAGAAACCTAGAGCAAGGGAATGACTTGTTTAACATCACACAAGGGCCAGGTCAAGGGTTTGAACCAGAAGCAGTGGTGGAATATGTATGTGTTGAAGGTGGTAGACTTAAAGAGCACATGTAAGTTTTGTCAACTATTTCCCCACAGTTAGTCTTTGCTGTAAGTCAGGCTTTATGAAAAGGAAAACAGTTTACATCTTGAATTAAAGCTGACATACCTGGGTATCTGAAAACTAATACAAAAAAACAAACAACATAATTAAAGGTAGACTCACCCAGTAAGATTGTGTGGGATGACAGAAAAAAAGATCCAGAGTTTCACCCCAGGAAGCCTGGGTGACAAGTATGGCAATGACTCACCCAGAATGCAAAGACAGGAATGAAGAATAACAAGCAAGAAATGCTGGCCAATATCTTGTCACTGAGAAAAGCCATGCATAACTGCAAACTTGTCATTGGAGCTACAGAAAGCACTGGTGCTGCAGAATCTGGTCCCTGGGTGATCCTTCTGTTACTACAGATGTCCTCCAAACATTCAGAGGCTGAATTGAGACATGCACACAAATTCATCTCCCCCTGGTGGATCTCAAGCAATCTGGGAAATGATCAGATAAGTCTATGCCAATATTTAGATATTAGCAACACTGTTTTCTGATAATGAGGTGTCACTTCTTCTGGAAGAATTAAGGAAGACTTTCTGCTTGGGTTGCTGAAGTGCCACCACTTTTCAAAGTACATTGAGTGTAAAAACATTCTCTTACAATAAGATTCAGGCTTTGTTTAGCTGCAAATAAGCAGAGTGAAATTCAAATTTAAGTCAAACAGCTTCCTGAATAGGATACAGCAGATATCTGTATCTGCTGAGCCCAAGTTGTCATTAACCAGCTTTATATTGGCCACCATGACACAGGAAATAGTTTTCTGTAATTATTGGATGATTCTGGTTTTTTGAACTCTCTAGCTTCAGTAGATGAATGCAAATATAGGTATTTGGTAAAGATGGGCATAATAGATAAAAGGTGCAGGGGCAGAAGTGATTTTAGGAGCCCGATTGACACCTCTGCTTGTTCCTGGGAAGTCATAAGTAAACAATAAAAACGTTGCCAGCTGGGAGAAATCAAGGGGAGAGCAGGAGTCAGCAAGACAAAGTATAGGGGTTCCTGGCCTGGCTCTGACATCTGTAGCTGAGCGACCCTGGAGAAGTCACTCTTTGATTCCCTAAGAAACCTGCAGATGAGACTAGCGTAACCTATTTCACCAGATTGTTTTGAGACCCAAATAAGAAAAATATGTGTAAAAATGCACCACACCAAAGGGGATATATAATGTATATTTTATAAAAATTGATTAAATATGAATCTAAAGTTATTTTATTTTCATTTTGGATGTGTTACTTTCTAGTGGATACTTTATGTTGCCCTTCCCCGGTGCACTTTCTGGCTTGTGAATTTTCTGTAATCAAACTCAATCGCAGTTTCTGCTTGCCAAGGAAAACTGAGCTCTATAATGTTAATGAGTACCTCGAAATTTAATTGACATGAGTTCACACTGATGTGCCAAGTAATCTGAAATAAGATGTCTCTATTTGCACAGAGTTGGCCAAATGGCAAGATTTGTTTTATTATTAGAAAATGATAATGAGACTAAAGTTTTCTGTCACCTGCTTCAAGACATTTCAAATGTCTAATCTCAGATCCTTTAAAACTGAATGTATACTTTTTCTTCATTATATTTTTCTTTAATTTTTTTGTTATATTAGTAAATCTTAAAAAAATTAAAATAACACACCAGTTCAGTTAAGTATATCCAAGTCCTATTCATTAAAAGTAAACACTGATGTGCTCATCAAGCCAAAACTTTTTGTTGGGTATGTGCAAACATACAGATATTTTACACAAAGTGAAATTATATTGAACTTGAAATTATATTGAACTATTTTGCACAAGGTGAACATAATCTTTTGACTGGTGACTGTGGGCGTTTGCCTGCATAGCCCTCTCCTAAGAGTGACTGGGTGAGACACTAGAAAATGACTAGATGAGACCTCTTCTGAATGCAGGTTGCATTTTAACTTGTGTAATGCACTCACATAGATTATATAAAGGATAGGTAGGTAGGTAGGTAGGTAGGTAGGTAGGTAGATAGATAGATAGATAATAGATAGATAGATGATATAAGTAGGACTATCCATCTGAGGATGAGTATTAAACTTGACTAGAGAAAATGTTGTGCTGACCAGGCCAGATTTCTTAGAAGACAAGGGCCATGTGCTATGTAAGGTTGAGGCAGGAAAAGAATTTCTAAACAAATTGGCAAGGTGGACCTCCGGAGTCACTTGGAAAGTAGTTTTAAAGACAGGGAAAGGAAAAGAAGAGTGTTCAGTTTCCTACCATATACCAGGCATGGGGCTGGTCTCAAGCAGCTCCACATGCAATTTCCATTACAATTCTTAGACGTAGGTGCTGTGACCTACAATTTACAAATAAACTGGGACTTAGGCCAGTCACTAGTGACATACCTCATCAATGTCAGGGCTGGGATCTTAAGTCATGGTCTCTAAATCAAGAGCCCTAATCCCTTCTCCAATATGATTGGTGGTGGGAGGAGAGAAGGTGAGATTAAGGTAAAGAGCATACACAAAACACCCACTGTAATGTGTAACATACAGGAGTTGCTCAAGAAAATTTATTCTCTCTTCCTGAAATTATATTTTCTGCTTTGAATTGTTTGTATATCTGAAATTGGGCCTATGTGGAAAAGGGGAAACTTTTCCTTTATACTTATTATCAAATATTAGATTATATAGTAGTATTCCAATCAATATTTGCAAAGTTGGAAGATCAAACTGGTACTGGATAAAATATGATGTACTTGAATTAAAAAAGAAAAGAATCCCCTGCAATTCTGTATGCTCATTGGTAGCATGAGAGGGTCTTTACACTTTGAAGTCATGAGGACGATAGAAGAATCCTGGATATCCAGTCTTGTCACAGCAGCCAAATAGGTATTTAAACTCCCAGTGAGTCAGAAACATGTGAGTTGAAATTCCTCTGAAATCTATGGCGAGGAAGCACTGATGTCAGCTCCTGCTGAGCTCCCTGCTAAGCTCTCCGTTGATTGTAATTAATCAGGGGAGTTTGCTCACTGCCATGCCCTGCAGGTCAGTCAGGTTCTTGAGCAATGGCTGGAGAACAGCTCTTGACCCACAGCTATGACCGTGATCAACAGTAATGCTCACACAGGAGTGTGGTCTGCTTTATTTGCGACTGGATCCCAGAACTGCAGAGAGACCCTGGGACCCAGGAGACCCACCATGAGTAATTGATGAATGAAAGAAAGGACAAGCTGAAACCAGCGGAGCTTTGAGTATTGGTCTCATATCTGCCACTAACAGACATATGTCAACAAGCAAGTATTCAACCTCCCTGGTCTTAGTTTTGTTGTTAATGAAATGAGAATGTTGAACATGGTGATTTCCAATGCTCCTTTCAACTCTTAGCCTCCTTGCTTTCCTTATACTAAATCCCACTTGAAAGGATGTACTCCCTAAGGGTCTTGTATTTTTCTTTACACTCTCCCTTGGCAACATTTCCTGGTGAAGATTCTTTAATGTGAGTTTCTTTCTTTTTAGCTCTCTCTTGTTAAATAAACGTACAACAAGTATACTAGCCATTATTATGGCTCCAGAAACTTAAGCAAAATACTTGTATTACTGATTAATCAAGCACTGTTTAGATCCAGTAAAAGAACAAACTTTTGGAGGGGATTCTAGCTCTAGAATAATTCTGTCTGGAATTCTATCAATAAGGGTAATGAACTTCATTCTGTAATATACATACCTAGAGAAGGAAAAAATATTGGAAATTCATACTGAAGTGTGAATGACTGATAGCAACTCCTTTGTTTGGGTAGGTTTATATTATGGGATAGAGAAAGGGGAGGAAGAAAAGGAGGACATGGTTAAAAACTCAAGTACCTGGATGGGGGAAAGGGTAAAAAGGTGACTTAGTTATAAGACAAAATAAATGTGATCTAGTGAGTTACTGTCTTTTGTACAAACTTCTTAAAAGGAGAATTTACTGATGAGGGGCAAAATTCTTAAGGAACTGGGAACTGTTTTGAAATCTTTTTTATTCAGTTTTTCCTTTTCTTTCCTATAAGATTGTTTTTTCTATGAAATTTCCAGTAAATGAACTGCTACTACTTAGAGTTGCAACTGGATTTGAAAAAAAATACACTTTGGAAGACATAATCTAAAAACATTTCCTCACAGCAACAATTAGTGGTTAAGCTGCTACCTGAATAGTACTTAATAGAACATTGCTATGTCCCTACTGAGCACACATAGTCTTAACTGTAACTAGCAAACCCTTGAGTTCCACTTTTTTAAGTCAATAATTCTAAAATTATTTTCTCCCCAAGTTTAAATGTTCTTAGGTAAAGAACTGATTTAGGGCCAGAGAATCAATTTTTTTTTCAATCTCTAAAATATTGTGATTCTAAATTTTAATGGTTAAAATAAATCCAATTGTAAGAGGCCTGGATACTACTTGGAAGAAATCAGAAGTCAATTTAAAATTACTACTCACAAGGAATGAACACACAAAATCATGATCCCTGGCTTCTGTAAATGTCAGACTCATCTTGGCTCCTCAGTAGATACAGAAACATACCAGGCATCATGTGCATGATGGAGAAACTTATAATCTACTTAATGTTCCTTGATTATTGTAGGACCTCAAGAGGTGGTTTCATAGCTGGGTGAAAAAATCATATCCAAAACATTCCAATTAATGTAAATGTGAATGGCAATGAAGTAAGTCTCTGTGACAGATTTAAAAATATCAGATTCAAAAACATCTTGACAGGATATGCTATTGGGCAGAACTAATTTAATTTTATTTATTAGGAATAAATGAGAAGTCTACTATTTGAGTTAAAAACAACAACCCTATACCAATATAACGTGATATGGGGGTCCAAAAATTTGAAGATTTTGGTTGACTTTAAATTGATTAAGTTAGCAGCATGTCATGGTTTCCCTAGAGATGCTGCTACTGCTGCTGCTAAAGATAAGTAGAGAGGTAAAGAGAAACAGATATAGCTTAGTTTGCATTATTAGAAGTATGGTGTCCAAACAAAGGAGGTAATATTTCATTTCCTTTTTCACTTAAATATAATCCAGAATGTTGTATTTAGATCTGACCATCTTTTAAAAAAAATAAGCTCTTTTTTTTTTTTTTAAGTTAAACCAAAGTGTTTCTACCGGTGAGCACCTTCAGTGCAGATGGATCTTGGATCCTGGTATTTGAGCAGAGACGAAATAAACAGGCATCATCTAGTGATGATCAAGACTTAAGAGAAGACAAGAGCACTTTCACTGAAAGAAAGGTGAAGAGTACATACTAGACAATATCTGGGTTACACTGATTGGGTCTGGTTATAATTTTACAATTAGTTTTCTTATTCTAGAAATAATAGCTTTTCACAATTAAGATAAAAATCCAATACCCTGCTAGGTATAAAGTGAAATATAAAAATCTTCCCATCATCTAGCAAAGTTAGGAAGCAACCCAGATGTCCAAAAATAGATGATTGGATCAAGAAGATGTGGTACATATACACAATGGAATACTATTCAGCATTCAAAGAAGATAAATACATGCGATTTGCAGCGACATGGATGGAATTAGAGGGGATCATACTCAGTAAAACAAGCCAGAAAGAAAGAGAAAAATACCGAATGGTTTCACTTATAACAGGACTATAGGGAAACCAAATAGGAGAGACACTTGGGGGGGTGGGGGGAGGGGGAGGATAAGGGCACAAAATGGAGTAGAAAAGGACACAAGGGACCACGGAGAAGGATCACGGGCGAATTGGTGGTGGGTTAACCAAGGGGAATACAAAATGTAAAAGATATAAATAACAATAAAAATATATATTAGAAAAAAAACAATGATAAATGCGAAAAAAAATAAAAATCTTCCCATCATCACTTCAATGCCCTAATCTAAGGAATGATCCTTAGAAGAAATTATGTAAAAATTCAAAATGTATACTCCATATTTTTCTGTGCATATAACATCATAAGTCAGTATATTTTTAAACAAACATGGGCTCAAGTTTTTGTGGTTTGACATTTTTATTTAAGGTATTTTGATTATGTCTCCACATTATAAATACATATCTCATTTTTATTGTTTTATAGAATATATTGTTCCATTCCATAATATGAATGACTCATAGTTTGATTAATATTCTCTTTTGATTATACCTGTATACTTAGTCAGATTCTTTTGATAAACATTTAGGATATTTCCTTTTTTGTTACAAGTTATGCTCAAATTAATATTTTTAAATATTTTTGATGATTCATTGTACATTTGTATAGGAATATTCAGCTTCAATTCCTGTAAGTGGCATAATGGATCAAAGGGCACATGTGTACTTGCTTTTCTTCCTATTAACTATTTCCAAATAGTCTTTCTTGAATTATCTGTTTCCTCACCCCTTCGCCAATTCTAGTATTTTCAAATTTCTTAATATTTCATGGGTGAAAAATACTCTTATTATTGCTATAATTTGTATTTCTTACTTTGTGAGTGTAGTTTAGTAATATTCTATATGTTCGTTGACAATTAATATTCCTTTTTCTAGGAAATCTTTCACACATTTCACCAGTTTTCAGTTAGATCATTTATCTTTCTTTTTCTGTGTTACTGATTCCTAAGATTCATTTGTATATTAAGAAAAGTAACCTTTTGTCTATCATAGATATTACAAATAGTATTTTCTAGTTTTACATTGTCTTTCGACATAATTCTATGACATAATTGTTTATGATATAATTTCATGTCATAGTATTTTTATTTCATTCGTTTTTTTGAGATTTAATTTTTATTTTATATTTTAAATTAAATTTGTATTTAGTTCAATTTAATTCAGTTCTTTCCTTTCTGATTCTGAATTTTTCATCATGCTTCAGCCAGGCCAAAACTATATTTTTATGATTCCCAATTACAAGAAGATTTTTATGGCATTTTTTGGTTTAGATGTTTGATCCATTTGGAATTTAATTTCACTTTAAAGACTAGAGTAGAGCACAAACTTCATATTTCTCCAGGCAATGAGACATAGATCTCAAGGTCATTTGTTGATTAATTCATTTTTATTGTGTTGATTTAAAAGGTTACTTGTACCATACACTAAGGTCTCATATATTATAATGTGCTCTATATCTGGACATTCTTTTCAGTGCTTTCACAACAGCAGACATTTTGGTTTCTGGGAGATTTCATACCTTCATCACTATTCTCTTTCCATCAGCTTCTGGTTGCATAAGCGTATTTATTTTTCTAGACAAAATTATATTCAACAATGAGATCACATCAAAACACCATCCTTCCATCAAAAACAAGAGTCTCCCCCAATGTTGGCCTTTATTCTGTTTCATCAAAAAGAAGCCTATTCCTATCTGAAGTCTCTCTTTACTGAGAGTCTGACCACCCTCCCCTTTAGTCTTACAGTAATATTTCTCTCTCATTCATCATCAGTTACTTGTGAACTATTCATTGAAATGTACTATTAGTATCACCCAAAGAAAGAAAAGAAAGAGTCATCGCCTCTATTTTCCAGTCTTTTTGCCCCATTTCTTTGCTCACCTTTCAGGAGAAATCTTTAAAAGCATCTGCAATTGCTCTTACGTCCCATTTCTCCCCAACCACTTAATCAAGCTGTCCTCTGCCACTCCCTTGAAACAGTTTCCAGGAAAATCCCTGAAGTCTTTCATTTGGGAAATCCATAGTCAACTCTGTTCTCATTCTACTTGATTATAAACATCATTTGAAACAGACAATGACTTTTTTCTTTATATCTTTCCTTCTGAGCTATGTGGTCATAATATACAGCTGCATTTCCACTAGCCTCCTAATGAGGAGGAATCTGTACATATAAGACCACCTCAGGACTCTCCTCTCTTCTTCCCCTCATCTCACGTTGCCTCTCCTTTGCCTCCCCTTCTCCTTCCTTGCTCTACTCTTCATACGCCTTACTGTTTTCCGCCATCTACTTGGTTTTATTTAGTCCTACACATTTCAATATTCTGTTTCTCCAGTGCTGATCTCTACTCTGACCCCCAGAGTTCTCTCTCTAATGGTCTACACAGAATCTCTCCTTAGATGGCTGATACACACTGCACATGTAATATGCCTAAGACAGAACTTTTGTTTTCTGCCCTCAGTTTCCATTTGCTGCTTCCCCAATCTTACCCAGAGGTGCAAATGGCAACACTACCCTCTCCCCTAGCTAAGTCCATGTATTTTGGTATTTTCCTTGGATCCTCACTTCCCCTTACTTTTCTTATTCATCCATCACCAAGATCAAACAATGCCACACCCAAAATACAACACAAAACCTTATCTCCTCCTTCCCATTTTCTCTGCCACCAGTGTAACTTCAGCCTTCGTTCTCTCTCAGTTCTGGGTACTTAACTGTTTGGTATATTTCTGTTCTTGCTTCCCCATTCCCATGCAGTTGATTTTTGACACAGTAATCTTCTCAATTCAAACTCCATTGCTTCCTAGGTTAATTGCTCTGTGAGAGTCAGTTGCTTACCACAAAGCAAAGGTGTTGATTAACCTCCCTTCCCCACCCAAACACACACTTACTCTCTTCCCTGTTGCCTCTGCCACTCCAGCAGCCCTGGTTTCCCTGCTGTCCCCTGAACACTATGCTTTCTCTTATAGCTTTTAGTTTTGCTAGTCATTCTGATGGGAGAGTTTGTCTCCCTGTGGGTCATAGGGCTGACTGTCTCTCATCCTTAAGGTTTACGCTTAAATGTTATCTCTACAAGAGGTTTCCACATTCACCCTAGCTAAACACACAGACCCACACACCTCTATCTTCTACCATTCTCTAACCCACTACCCTATTATATTTTCTTCATCTCACCTAAAGTTTTCTTAAATGATAACAGGTGTTTTCTGTCTTTCTCCACTAGGATGTACATGCCATGAATAAGTGATTTTGTCTGTGTCATATATACATACACAAAGTTGCTGGATATAGCCTGATATACAATAAGTCCCATAATAAGTTGAATGAAAAAATGTTCAACATCACTTATAATCAAAGAAATGCAAATCAAAACCACAATGAGATACCACCTCACGCCTATGAGGATGGCACACTAAAAATACAGGCAACAACAAATGCTGGAAAGGATGTGGAGAAAAAGGAACTCTTCTACACTGCTGGTGGGAATGTGAACTGGTCCAACCACTATGGAAGGCTGTATGGCGATTCCTCAAACTGCTCAACATGGAGCTTCCATATGACCCAGCAATACCACTTTTGGGAATCTACCCAAAGGATACAAAAACACTAATCCAAAAGGATACATGCACCCGTATGTTCATTGCGGCACTGTTCACAATAGCAAAGGTATGGAAGCAACCCAGATGTCCAAAAATAGATGATTGGATCAAGAAGATGTGGTACATATACACAATGGAATACTATTCAGCATTCAAGGAAGATAAACACATGCAATTTGCAGCGACATGGATGGAATTAGAGGGGATCATACTCAGTGAAACAAGCCAGAAAGAAAGAAAAATATCAAATGGTTTCACTTATAACAGGACTATAGGGAAACCAAATAGGAGAGAGACACTTGGGGGGGTGGGGAGAGGGGGAGGATAAGAGCACAAAATGGAGTAGAAAAGGACACAAGGGATCACGGAGATGGATCTCAGGTGAATTGGTGGTGGGTTAACCAAGGGGAATACAAAATGTAAAAGATATAAATAACAATAAAAATACATATTTAAAAAAAATAAATTGAATGAGATTTGATGTTTCTAGAAAAAAGTACCATATTGTTTACAATTTTTATGTTTGTTGATTGGGATAAAATAGAATATATAGGTGATACCCTTAACACTTTAAATCCTGACCAAGAACATTTAATATCTTTCTAATTACTCAAATGTTTATTTTTTTAAATTTTATCTTATCAATATGGTATTGTTTTACAACACTGTATATGATTCAGAGGTACAGAATCACACCACTTCAGAGGTAAGTCACCAGCCACTCCCACCATCAAGGTAAGAATAGTCCTCCTCTATGGTGACAGTTCACTGGTGAATTGGCGGTGGGTAACCCATGGGGAATACATAATAATGTAAACAAAAAATTAAAAATTAAAATAAAAGAATACTCCTTCACCGTAATCCAGTGGGCCCTCCTCCACACATTGTTGTCCATCTTCCCCACACACTCTGGTACCCTTAATTTTACTGACAGATCTAGGGCTTGTTATTGGTTCAGTTTTGACTGACCCTTTGTTTTGTGAAACTGCACAATAAGTAAAACTTATTGTATATAAATGAAACTAGACGGTAGTTGTTTTTCTCCTTCGACTTATTTTGCTTAGCATGACCCCGTCCAGTTGCATCCACGTCAATTGCAAATGGCAAGAGTTGATTTTTTTTTTTTTAATTGCTGGGTAGTAGCCCCTGAATCCACTGATCTGTCCTTAGGCACTTGGGCTGTTTCTCTAACTTGGTTATTGTAAATAATGTTGCCATAGGCACTCATATAGCCTTTGAATTAATGTTTTTGTATTCTTTGGGCAGATGCTTAGAATTAGAATTGCTGGATCATGTGGTTGATCTATTTTTAATAATTTGAGAAATCTGCACACAGTTTCTTATAAGGGCTGGACCAGTCTACCTTCCCACCAAGAGTGTATGAGGGTTCCTTTTACTCCACATCCTCATCAACACTTGTTTTTTGTTTTGTTTTGTTTTTAACTTCTTGCTATGCACCAAACTCACAGATATGAGATGATACCATATTGTGGTTTCAATTTGCACTTTCTTGATGATAAGTGATGATGGGCATTTCTTTATGTGCCTGTTGCCTATTTGTATATCTTCTTTGGAGAAGTGTCTATTTAGCTCTTCTTTTTTTTTTTTAATTGGGCTATTGGTTTTCTTTTTGCTGGTTTGAGTGAGATCCCCTTATCAGACATAGGGTTTATAAATATTTTCTTTCATTCAGTAAGGTCTCTAGAGAAAAAAATATTATTAAAACCAAGATTTTAACTTTTAAAAAATATTTATTTATTTATGCATACAAGAGCTGGGGTATACAGGCCAGAGGTGTTGGGGGTCAGACGAGTGGGGAGCAGCATAAGCAGACTGACTGAAATGCACTGCTGAGGGGAGCAGTGGGTGAGGCAGGAGAGGTCTGCTGTGCCATGTGGGAATCTCCCCGGCTGGGGATCAAACTCGTGCTGCAGTGGCTTCATAGGCTGAGACTTAACCCCTTGCACCACCAGGGAGGTCCAAGTCTTTAGTTTTTAATCAAAGTTCTGGTAGCCCAATTCTAGAAGAAACTTTTTTTTATTTTTGAGGGATATTCATCTGAAGCAAATATTTAAGATTATTATCCTATTTGTCTCCAAAGGTGACATTCAGTGGAGGAGGCTATTAATTTATTCACCATATTCCAAAGGCTCAGATGGGAGCCAAATTGGAGGAAAATTCTGGCTCACAGAGGGAGTTTCTAAAAATCAGAGCTAGTCAACATGGGGTGAGTTCCCCATTGCTGGAGATAACCAAGCAAAGATGGTACTATTACAGAGGAGAGTCCTACAACAGGTGAGAGATAGGACTAGAAGTCACCTAAGGACCTTCTTAACTCTAAGAGACTTTGATTATTCATACTACAGTCTTAACCAGTTTGCTGCTCTCCAAGATATTAAGCCAACCTAAAATTTCACCAGTCAGATACTTAGAAGGTTCTGAAAATGAGTAATTTCATGGTAAAGTCTAGACTTCATTCATGTACTGGAAGCACTGCCCTATGAGTTCTATCTCTCTTTACTATATCAATCTTTAAGACTGGGTACACATAGGACCTAACTTGTATGAAATATTTTAATTTACTAAGGACACATGAAACAGAAGGTGTTAAAACACAAAACTGCTTGGCATTTTCCTTAAGAAATCAGATGACAAAGCTGAACAGCCAACAGGTTTTGCAAGATGTTACCTGTCTCTGCAAGTTATTGCTTTCAAATAAGCTAAATTGAATAGTGTGAAGCTTTATTGAAGAAGTTTTGTCCAAAGTTGTTACTACTGACCTGCAAACCTGGATTTCTTTTCTGCCTCCAAAACCTTGAAACATTCACAGAGGGGGAAAAAAAAGGTAAAAGAGAAAGTAATAACCATAGTAGCCTTGCTTGCTATTATCTTCATTTGAAAGAAATGATATTGTTTGCAAAAGGTCCAAGGGTGTGGAGCTAAACCACAATTCTAGATAGCTCAGCAAGGCTTACCAGAAAGCAGAGAGTGAGCTGCTTTGTTCCAGGGCTTCATGGAAAGGAATCATTTCACAGCTCGGATGGATTCTGCAAAGGCCTCAAGCTAGGAAGTGTAAGGTGACCTGCGGGAGGTGTGCAGGGGTCACTCGAATGATATGTGGTGTCTCTTCAGGCTGTTGGATTACACTTGTGAGCTCTTAAAATGTGACTGCCACTCTGACCTGCTTGCCACTCAAATACAGGTATCTTAGGCAATAGGAAAGAGATTCCAAAATAACCCCCACTCCCGAAGCACCATGTCACTCTTCTGTCGATCCAAAATCCAAGCAGAAAAGACTAGCCATTCTCAGAAAAGTTTTGAGACATTTGAGCATATCAGAGCCATGTTTTTATACAACAGAATCTCCTTTGAGAAACAGAGATTTTAGTCATTGTCAGTAGCCTAGAAAATCAACTAGGTTGGCTTCATGGAATTTCCAGAAGCTCATTCAGAGCTTTGGATGACATTTCCGTATGTGTCTACCACAGGATGCAGTTGTTCAGAACAGTCAGGATTATAAGAAATCCCCTTTAAAATACTTTTAAGCAGAGAGACCATGGATGTCTGATACCATACAAAAGACATGGGCCACCTTAGAACCAAGGAGCTGGTCTTTAAGAATTTTTTGGTTAATAACTTTTCATTTCCAGAAAAGCAAGGTTAATCTAATGTTGGAAATCTTGTTGTTTGATTCTCAGAATTCACAAATCCCAGGGGCCCGACTTCCTGTCTCCTTTCTTTTTAGTTTTACCCCCCAGCTTTTAGTTCTTCTCTTGTAAAATTGGGACAACATTACTCTCCTCTGTACTGTATAAAGGCAAGAGAAGCTCATAAAATACTTTATATGAAAATATTCTAAAGAACTTCTAAGCACCTTTCAATATAGAAAACTACTACTTAGCACCTGGATTTACTTGTAGAAGTCTTTTGTGGTGGTTGGTTGGTTGGTTGGTTTGTTTTTATTTGCTTTCTCTGTAGGTAACAGAACAAGCAGGGGTCTAAGGAATAAATAACTTATTGAATTCTATTCCTCAAAATATGACTTCTTTATGGAAAAAAAACTAAGCTCATGACTTTTTAGGCATATTTATATGCAATAAATAGGTATGTAAGGCCAGCACATTTCTCAGAATTTAATTATAAAGACTGTGAAATGCATGAGTTGGTTCAAAATATTTCCTAAGAGGTGCTTTCAACTTAAAAAAAATGCTGTATTTACATAAAAAATATTGCTTGAATTCCTGCCACCTCCCTAACATTACCAGCTGTTTCAAATGGGCAGGAAAATTAGAAATTACCTTACGAGAAACCTCAATAGATCATCATCAGATTAACTGACTTACTGAATCCTACCACCTTTACTTGGTATTTAGAATATTTCTTCATCATGATTTTGACAATAATTATAGTCACAGAATTGAAAAAAATTTACCCCCAGGAAGAAGTTCAAACAATTCAGTTTATCCTCTCGTTTTATAGAAGAAAACCCCAAGCCTCAGAGATGGTAAGTAATTTGAATAAAGACACACAGCTAACCTATGTGGAAGAGAGGTTAAGACTCACTTTTTCTGGCTTGCAGCCCATTGCTGGTCCCACCCCATGCTATCTTAGCCCAGGGTAAGAAATATTTAATCGAGGGCTAATGATGAAAGACAATGAAGACATATTGTATTTCTTCTTTGGATTTCTTCACATATCACTGCAGCACCTAGGAACTCAGATAATTATACTGTGAGGAGACAAGTGACAGGAGAGCAAAACACCTCCTCTAATTCCTAGCCCTCAGTCAAATGCAGAGGATGTGGCAAATTGCTACCTGTAGGCTTCTGGAGGCAGGCGGGAGAAGTGCATTACTTGTGCAAAGAAGCAGTCTTGGCAGCTCCCTTTGTGAAATGTAAATCTAAGATTTGGGTGGGTTTTGGGCTTGGGAGGGAAAGCCCTTGGCCTCAGGTGTTGGGCTCAAAATAGTCTTTCCCCAGTTCCTATCAAATTAACTTGAACTACGAACAACTACCTCAGCTGCACAGCAGAGCCGGATGGGGAACGTGAGGTTGATCCTCTGTTACTTAAACTCTTCAGGTCTTCTATTATCTGATTCAGCTTCCCTCTCTATAATAAAGATCAAATTATATCCAGGATTCTGGTTTGCTGAAAAGAGAGAGAGATCATAGGGGCATATCATTTTACAGAGGACAATACCAGCAATTTCTGAATGAATCTGGCAGCTAAGCCCAGCAATTATTTGGACCAGCAATCACCGGTTCTTTGGAGATGGACTGAGCTAGCAGGTTTTAGAAAGGGGCAAACTGTGGTGGCATCCAGTCTCTGAGTAGCAAAGATCATTGATTCTCACTGTTCACTCCAGCACACTCTATTGAGTCATAATATTTTCCTAAAATTCCAACATGTTATCATGAAAAGAAAAAAAAAATCAAATCGCTAAGTTCAGAAAAATGTTAATTTTCTACTGAAAGCCATTAGCAGGAAACATTCCTCTCCAGAACAAGAATCCATTAGAACATTTTCTACCTTAGGATGTTTGGAAAATTTTGTTTATAAAGTGAAAATGTGGTGTGTTTTTTTTTTTTTCATTATCAAGAAATTTGGTGCCAATTAGAAGAAAAGCATTTGTGAAACAGCTAATTCAAACCAGATGCCTTGAGAAAACGAGTTCATTGTTCTTCCTCAACAATGTTTCAGGAGAGTAAGTGTCTGTGTTGCGCTGTGCAGAGATGAAACACAGTCAACAGATAGAAAATAAAGGTAGCTCTTCTTCCGTGTTCGCTAGCATTTCCTAATGGTTCAAGCTATCCAAGGAGGCAATGGACTGCACTGGAAGGTCCCCACGTTGGAGCTGTTTATAAAGAGTACAGGATAAAGGTGAGAAGGGACAATGCACTCTCAATGCCACTGCAGAATTTTCTAAAACTCATTCCTTTTTCACTAAGAAACACATCTCCATGGCTTCGTAATTTAAAAATTCAAGATTCTTAGCAATGCATATTCAATCTATTTAAATACAACAAGGGGGAAAAAAAGAGACCCATGACAATAACTTTAGAGAAAGTTTAGCTAAGAAGATAGAATAGATAAAGAGGAAGGTAGACAGACAGGCAGGCAGGCAGACAGACAGACAGACATAGATGAAAAGTCTTCTCTGTACATCCACTTTTTCAAGGGAATTTTCTAAAATGATTCCAAGTTGTAAATAACTACTGAGCATTCAGTTCCTCTGTCTTCAGCTGGTCATGGCCTTGAGGTTGAGATATTCCCCTAGCCTCAAAACTGGCATAATCACATTTTGCCGCAATAGAAATAGTTGGTGTAGGCAACCAAACCTTTTGCCATGTTTCTATGAAGCAGTATAAATGTTAGTAGGTCACAACTAGTAGGAAACAGACAAAGAGAATCTGACAAGCAATCTGTTTATTCTGCAGATTATAAAGCTGCTTTCAGGGTCACATGTACTCAGTAACACACACTCAGCCAAGAGAAAGAAGTCATCACTTGGTACAGACAGAATAGGAGCTTTCAGACAATTGTGAGAGCGAAGGCGAGTGTCCCCACTCGAGGTGGTGACAGAAAGTAGAAGTTCTGCTTCAAAGACCAGCACTGCAAATACAAAGCACAGAATTGGTATGGGGGGGTGGGAGGGAGAAGATAGAGTCAAAGGTGGGGAAAATGGCCTTCAACATTTAAACCACTTAATATATAAATGGGAGTAAAACCAAATAAAAGGAAACTTTCTGATTCCAGCAGTAACAAAGGCCATTGTAAAGATGTCATCTATGAATTTGTATACACCCAAGAAATGTTGAAAATATCCAAAATACATTTTTGACCTTGAATGTATATGCTTAGTTGACATTTAACATAAGCTTTTGTGAAATGCCACCAATAACTGACATTTCAGGGACACTTTATATATGCCTGTCTCTCTCTGTCTATTTTGTACCTCTCCCCACAGGCTGCTCATTCTGGCTGAAAACTCGTCCTCTTCCCATTTATGAACTCTATCTCAATTCAATTGCCACTTCCTCTTCAGAGAGGCTTTACTTGATTCCTGTTCTTTCCCTGGGTGGCTGTCACTTTTCTTCATAGAACTTGCCATGTTTTGCAATACATTTCATTCACGTGTTTGCTTAGTGTGTGACCCCAGTTTATGCTCCTGAACCACGGACCTGATCCACCATGTTTCACTCCTGGTTGCCGGTGTCCTTCGTGGTATCTGAAAGAATGTTTTTGACAAATTCATGAATGGCAGAATAAGATCAGAATGATGATAAATGAGGTGAGTCCTTGGTACTAAGGGTAAATGCTATGTTCCTAACTTCCCCTTTTGTGTCCAGCTACTGCTCTACAACAAGAGTGTGGGGCTAAGGTAGTAGGCTTGGCTTTCCTCACTATTTCAGTGATTTTCAAGGGTCAAAATAATCCAATACTTTGCAATTCTTTGCTACTCAGATGGACCCACATAACTCAGATTTCTGTACAATAACATACTTCCCTCACAAAACATTAGTGTTAAGAATGACTAAAAGAGACAAATACTTTATCGTTGTTTTCATCTACCTACTGAAACATGTTTTCTTTCAGAGAAATCCTTTTATTATTGAAGTAGCATATAAACAAACAAATATGCAAAAGTCTCTAAACATAGAGCTGCCTCTTGCTACTTTCAAAGAAGCAGTTTGAGGTCCCTCCTAACCATTCAGAAATTGGCTTTGTATCACTTTTTCCCAGCACATACCATAATTGAAAGTTTAGATTTATTATTGTTTATTTATTAGTATTTATTATTATTATTTCTTTAAAATCTGTCTCTCCCAAGTAGACTGTAAGCTGCTTGAGCATAGGGATAGTGTCTGCTTTTGTTACCACTTCCCTAGCACAAAGAAAAGACGTTCAATGGACTAATGAATGAATGAAAGAATAAAAATTACATTCTCCCTCCACCTGGCTTATCACCACCTTGATGGGTATCTTTGAAAAAGTCACTTTAGCTTCCTAGTGTTCATTCTCTCATGTGAGAAAATGATGTTATTGCAAACCTTTCTTAAAATATGGCTTCAAGGGCCTCCCTGGTGGCACAGTGGTTGAACGCCGCGCTGTGGAGCTGTCGGCAGCGCGCGATGCGAGTTTGACACCCGGCCGGGGAGAATACCACATGGTGCGGCAGACCTCTCCTGCCTCGCCCGCTGCTCCCCTCAGCAGTGTATTTCTGATCTGCCTGTTCTGCTCCCCATTCTCTCTCTGGTGAACCCTCTCGCCACCCCATGCCTCTGGCCTGTACCCCAGCTTGTATGCATAAATGAATAAATCTTAAAAAAAAAATGGTTTCAAGAATCAAAGAGCATAAAAAAGACATGAATCACTGAAATGGATGAAATTCTATTGAAATGAAAGCTACTGTGCAAGGAAGTGCACTTGCCTGGGACTGTAGATATAAGCAATGGGGCACGATCAGATCTTAAATCAAGTGTGAAAGTAAATATGGAGCTAGAACGGTGAAGGGACTGAAGTTAAATATTGACCTCAGGAATTTCAGTTCATCAGAGTCATTCATCAGGAGTTCTGTTTGCATATAAAGTAAGAGAAAAACAGGAAGAGCTGTGAAAATTTCAGGTAACACTGAGTTGCCACTGCAGGACTACTGGGATGACAGACCATCACAGTCTTCAAGAGGAGGTTGTCAGGTTGACATGCTGAGTTCAGACAGCTCAATCTTATTCCTTCAGTTTGAGATTAGTATGAGATTGTACTAGATGATGTCCTGGACACTACCCAGTCTGGGCATTAGAAGACCAAATTAAAGTTTTTTTAATCACGTGAATGGTAAACTCAAAGAGTAAGATTACATTTGAAGGAAGGGTAGCCTGAAGTCATAATTATTTAATAATTTAAAATAATAATAACATAGTAATATGTATTACCTAATACCTATTAGAAGCTTTAGATATGTTATCTTTGGGATCAGCTCTGTAAAATAGATGTCTATTTTACATATATGAGGAATCTAAGACTCAGAAAAGTCAAGTAATTTGATGAAACAGCTATGTGGCTGAGCTGGGTTTCAAATACGGGACTGCTTGACTTCAAATATCATGCTCTTTCTACTCCACCTCTCCAAACAAGGCTCCAGCTGAAGATCAGCCCATCAGACCAGTTACATAATTTTCAAGCCTCACATATAGGGTCCCATACTCAAATTAAACAAAAAAAAAATTTAAGACAACAAGAATAGCCCAGTAAGCCAAACGTGAGGTACTTCTGCACGTGGAGCTGGGCATGCAGAGAGAGTAGGTCTATGAAGTTGGTACTGCAAAACACTCAAGGTAGGATAAAAAGTCAAATAACCAAGAGTTATTCATCTGCTGCAGTTCTGAAGATCCCGAAGAAATTCCTGTGGTTGACTATGGAAAGCTGTATGGCGATTCCTCAAACTGCTAAAAATGGAAATTCCATACGACCCAGTAATGCCACTTCTGGGAATCTCCCCAAAGGACACAAAAGCATTAATCCAAAAGGATACATGCACCCCTATGTTTATTGCAGCACTGTTTACAAAATCTAAGATATGGAAACAACCCAGATGCCCAAAAATAAATGATAGGATCAAGAAGATGTGGTACATATACACAGTGGAATACCATTCAGCATTCAAAAAAAAAACACATGCAATTCACAGCAACATGGATGGAGCTAGAAGGGATCATGCTCAGCGAATTAAGGCAGAAGGAAAAAGAAAAATACCGAATGGCTTCACTTATAACAGGAACATAGGGGAACCAAATAAGAGAGACATTCAGCAAGGAAGAGGGAGGATAGGGCTCAAAATGGGGGAGAAAAGAGCACAAGGGACTATGGTTACGGTTCACGGGTGAATCAGTGATGGGAAACCTACGGGGATTACACAACAATGTAAAAGATACAAATAACAATAAAAAAAGAAAAAGAAAAAAAGAAATTCCTGTAGTTGGAGCTTTGACCAAGGAAACAATGACCATGGTGGTGAGAAGGGTGAAGGATGGTGACATGGAAGATACATGGGGAAGGGCCACAGAAGTGAAACAGTTCATCACTCTGATGCCTTCCAAAGACCCAAACCACCCAGGCCAGACATCAAAGGGAGGGAGCTGAGAGCCCAATATCTTGAAAGCAGCTGAGCAGAGGCTCTCGTCAGGCACCATGACCATCACCTCCCACACCCTGGTTACTCCTGAGTCTTGGGGAAGGAAGACAGGCAACTATGACATAACATACAAGTATTTAAACAGAATGAAGAAAAAAAATTCCCATGAGAAACCAAATACGAAACTTTCATGGTAAAACTCAAGTTACATAGAGATAGAATCAACAAAACATGACTTTTCCAGTCTGGTTTCTGACATCGTCACAGCCAAGAGAGCAAGACGATCCAAAAGAAGAAGTTGTCTCAACAGCAAACGAATGGTAGCAGTCTGGTAGAATGTTAGTCACACTGATCAAAGTTTGTGGGCTCTGAGAATACAATTTTGGGGGAGGATGGATATAAAAACCTTTTATCAAAATCAGACATGCTACTCCAGAAAATTTGGAAAACAGAATCACAGTGAAAAAGACCACTCATAATCCCACCACTCAACGATAACATTACTGAACATTGCTAATTTGAACTTTTGCTATATGTATTTTCAAACTTTATTATGTTTTGAAACACACACACATACTTTTTCAAGTTGTGGCAATACAGCAACCTTTTCCTTGCTAAATGTTTTTCTGTGATTTTTCGAAAATAGCTTCACTGTAGCTCAGCAAATAATCCCTCTATGTCAAGTTTCTTTGTGTGTGTGTGGGGGGGGTGTTATTAATAATGTTAATATAAATTTATCATTTACACACACATGCTCTTTCACCAATATATTATTTATTCCTGGTTTTGCTCAGAACACATTTTCATTTGGTGTGACATTTTTTCTTGCCACTCTCAGGAAAAACCACAGAAAATATTAGTGACAGTGTAACAGAACCTGGCCAGATCACATTTTCCGTTTTCCTAACACTTCACCTGCACGTCTTTTATGGCACTTAACACCCTTTACCTTCTTGTTATTTATGTGGTAACTGGATACCCCTTAAGGGAAAGGGCACGTGAGACTCATCTCTGTGTCCCCTGGGGCCTTGTCCACATTAGGTACTCCATAAATGTTTATGCAATATCCGAACGAGTTCCTCAAGTCTGTAACCCAGGTCTAATTCCAATCTCCTGCCAACTTTCCTCCATAATTGATGTGACATTTCCTTCTCAGCTGAGGTATTGAAGTTTGGGAACATGTCCTAAGGGGGTCAATTAGTTCCTTTGATGCATCTACCACCAGGTGACCAGAAGTGGGTCCTTTGAGAAATTTAGCAGGAAAAGTGGTTTAAGATTTCTTAGATAGGTTCAGAAGAAGTGTGAAGCCAAAGCTTATCCCAGAGTCAATGATCTCCAGAAGTGACTAGATGTTTTACCCTTAAAATTAATTACAGTTTTTATTTTCAAACAAGCATTGCCAACATAAAAACATTGCTAAGCTTACTGCTCTATACCATGAAATAGCATATAAAGGAAAAAGAGGATCGTAAGCACAGCGGCATTTTGTTTCTTCTTTAAAAAAAATATATAGATATATTTAATTTATATCTTTTACATTATTGTGTATTCCCCGTGGGTTACCCACCACCAAGTCACTTTTGTTTCTTCTTTAACGAACTTTCTTTGGCTTATTTCTCCTCCTCTCAAAAGGTTGCCTTGGACTTTCTCTACATTATCCTCAAAATATTTTGAGTTGTTCTGCTACGTCAAAAAAAAAAAGTGTTTAACCACGTTATATTTCTTAGAAGTAATGATAATTTCTTTTAATCAATTCTCACAAATATTCTATGGGAATATTCAATGACCAATGGTGGACGACTTATGGATACCTTGGTGGTGGGCATGGTGTGGTAACCTACATTTGAAAAGTTGTGAACCTATACCTCTGAGCCCAATATAGTGTTGTATACCAATATGACTGCAATAGAAAATAATACAATTCAAAACACAGAAAAATAAATGTTGATTAATTTCAATAAAATCTCTGTATTGGCCTCCTAGCAGGTGATATACTATGAGCTTCCTACTATATGCTAAGGTTATCTTAGGAGCTTGGGATGAGGTAAGGTCCCTACTTCTTACAAAGTGATGAAACAGGTCAGTAAGCCAACACCTGGTGGGATGATCCCTGCTCCAGATCATCACGATAAACCCACTTCAGCTCTTCTTGAATGAATGAGAAAGCTTGCTCTGTCTTTTGCAAATTAATGTGTTAAAGCTAAACAAGTTTGCACCATCTGCTAAAAGGAAAAAAAAATCCACCTAACAAAGAAAATTAAGTAAACAAGGGAGATCTCTGTGCATACACACTTCTCCATTTAACAGATCTTGGAAAAATGGGAAGTGACATACATGTCTACTCCTGCAGGCTCAGAGCCCGTTCTGCCCAACAAGGGAACTGCTGGGCCAGAACTAGGGCCAGAGCCTAAGAGGGAATCCCAAGGAATTAAAAAAAAAAAAATCAATTGAGTCAAACCCCAGAGTTCTGGTTCTTGGTTACTTTTCTCTTCTTAACTCTGAACTTTCCCTTCCCCCAAATAGCCACACTGAAGAGGCATTCATGCTGTAAGGAAAGCAGTTGGAAAGCTATAGGTTTGAATTTTATCTCAGCTATTTGTTAGCTTTGGGTTTTGGATAAGTCGCTTTACCTCTGAGCATCCACAAATGGGGAAGTACCAACATAGAGTATACATAAAGAAGAGAGAGGTACTAATATAGATCTTCCTCCACTCACAGCTCTTCAGGAGCCTCTCTTTTTCTTCCTCCTTTTCCAAATAAACCTGTCCTGCTAAAATGTTAAACAAAACAAAGCAGATCTTCTTCCACTTATGATGAGGATATGTGAGCTGGCCGACTAAGGAGCCCCCAAACTTGCACTCTCTAAACAGTTTCTGCCATCACCACATAAAGACATAACAAACTCTTAGTGCATAAGATCTTCAATAGAAAAGAACTTAAATA
>PVIJ01004016.1:27284-124725 GCA_004024925.1 Scalopus aquaticus | reverse complement strand
ATTTTTTCTTGGCAAGCCTTTCAGACCTCCTTTCAAGGTCTCCCAGCCTCAACTCCAAGGTAAAGCATTATGGTTTAACTTAAGGAAAAAAAAAGAACACACAGTGTAGCAGTATAGATCTTCTGCTGGAATGTTTATCCTTCCATCTCTTCTCCAGTTTTCCTTCCTTCTCAATTTCCTTAAAAAAAAACATCTCTTTATGTTTCTCTGGGCTTTGTCCTTTGTTTTCAAACAAGCCTGTTGTCTTTATTATTTGAATTATCTAGAGTTAATGATATCTAATAATTATGTGATTTTAGCCTTGTAACAACATTAATGAGTTATTATTGCCCCTGCTCATTAGATAAAAAAGAGCAGTCCAAACAAGTGAGTGAAATGACCTGTGATGGCTAGTAAATAGTGGAGTCACGGAGGACTGGGCATTGTCGCTATGCCCATCTCTTTGTACAACAGCAAAAGCAATGCTTTTCTTTCATTCTTCTACTCGCTGTTTATTCTCTTTCTTTCAGTGTGTTCATTGTGACTTCATTTTTTTCATCTTTTTCTACACTTACTATCATGCTTGAACTCCCTGCATTTTGCCATCTGACCTGTACTGTGCCACCCTCCAGTGGTTGCTAAGGCTAACTCAATGATTTTATAATCCTTAGTTCTTTCCAGTCTCTCACAAATTCAACACTGAACACTCAATCCGCAAACTTCACATTGTTCTTATTAACATAACATTGTTATTTCCTTTTTCACTGTTCCCAGAACGACAATTAATTTTGTTTCAATCTACTTTCTTAGCTTTTGTGACTGTATTGGTTAAAAAAATCATCTAAACAAAACTGTATTTGAACCTCAACTCTACCTCAAACTGCCTGAGCAATCTTGCCCAGGTTTCCTGATATCATTGAGCCTCAGTTGCACCATCTATGAAAGGTAGTTCAGAGGAATAATGGAAAGGATGCTCAGAAAACAAGGCACACAATGGACATGCAAGACTTTTTGATTCACAAATGTAAATTTACCACAAAAAGCATTTCAGTGAATTAATTACTGTTAGCATTATGGGGGTTTATGGCATATCACTTTAGGGGGGTTGCTCAAAGGCAGGCAGCACCATGAACTCACTAAATGGGTATTAAATTACAACCACAATCATATTAAAAAGAAGGCATTTCAAATAAACAAAATATAATGATCCACTGACTCTATTTATTTTTAGTAGGCCCAATAAATTACTAAATATTATCAATATTTTATGACTCCAAAGAACTATAAACTTAACAAGGGAATTGATATATGAAAACAGGACATCCAGCCCCAAATTCACATTAGGTATTATGATAATGAAGTCAAGATATTTGAACATTAGAGTAGATATAGGTGTGAAGCTGATCTCTGGAAACAACCATATTAATAATGTTTTCTTGATTAACAATGTGGTAGCAAAATAATGCCCCCATCACCACTAAAATGTTGATATATTAATCCCTGGAACTTTTAAATATTTTATATTACATGCCAAGGGGGAATTATGTTTACAGGTGGACTAAAGGTTGCCAACGGCTGACCTTGACCTGGGGAGATTATGCTGAGTGGACTCATTCCAACCACAGGGTCTTTATGGTGAAAAAGGGAGACAGAGGAGAAAGTGTCTGACTCAAGAGATTTTGTGAGATTCTGGCTTTGAATGGAGAAGGGAATATGGGGAAAGGAACACCTCCAGAATCTGGACAAGGCAAGGATACTCTCTAAATCTTTAGAGAGTATCATGGCATTGCACACCCTTTATTTTAGTTCATTAAAAACTTTCTCTGGGCAAAATAGAAAACAGAAAAGAATGGTGGTTGAATTTTCCAGGGAATAATGATGGTTGTTGACAACGTTACCCCATACAAAAAACAATGCTATTTTATTTGAAATGATTTTTCATTAAGAAAACACACACACACACACAATGAGTCCTAATGCTCATGAATGTTTTAGACATTCAGAACTCCTAAAGGTTGAAAAATGAGGAAATTCATAGCCTCTTTAACTTTCTTCCTTATAATCAACAATGAAGAGAATATCCTTAAAAAGCATCTTTAAAAAATAATACATCACATTAATGTATCATAATTTTTGACAATGTCTGTTTTTATGTTGCCAAGCCCATTATAAAAACAAAGAACAGTAAATTGATTATACACAATGATAGTAGACAGAATATTAGTTTAAAAAAATAGTTTACAATAATTAGTAACTGTAAACAGCCAAAACTTTAAACCCATTTTCTCCTCAACTCAGATCATTTAAAAATAAAGGACAGTGTAGAAGTCTAGAAAGGACTAAGGAGAGGAAATAAATGGTATGAAACTAAGTAACTTGATGTAAACATCTCTAGTGAAATAATTAGTCTTAATTAGATCTTAATTAGACCACCTCTTAGCTGAAAGTTGTATAAACAACCATTCTAGTGGTCTTCCACAGCTAGAATGCAAGATGCTATGATTTCAGAATCTGTTTCCTTTTGTGGTTACAGGATGCTACATCACTTTACTCCTGTGAGGTTCAAAGTTTAAGTGAGAAAAGTATGATTTATACATCCAAACATCCATCTTGAGGACTAGTCTCCAAAATAAAATGTTACTCTTTTTGAACATAGAGCTGCCATAAACAATTAACTAGGAGACCACAGGAGAACATTAGAAAGGGAAATGTGTGCACCATCTGAACATCTGGGGCTGTTTTTCCTCCTGGATAGAGGAAAGCTCCATGTTAAAACCTCAAACAACATTTTACTATCATTCTTCATCCAGCCTCAATTAAATAGACGTGGTTTTATACCTCTGGTGGTTTTGAGGTTTTGGCACAACTTGTGCATTTGGGGTTGGATCCTTTTCTTAAACAACAGCTGTTTTCAATGTACACATTTAAAACCAGAGGAAATGTACTAACTTTACTGCTTTACTGAGTGTTATTGAATTTTTATTCTTGCAAGCACTTGCTTTAGGTGACCTGCTATAAGTTAATCCAAAATCATTCTTTTGATACATTGAGCTTCCTGTCAAAATAAATACATTATGAGCTGCCTATGAATCTAGTAGTCCCATTACTCATGCAAAAATATCTTTAAATCTTTACTTACAGATAAGAGACATTGGTTACGAGAGCCTTGAAAGAATGAAGCACAGATTTTAAGAGGTTTTCCATAAATGATAATGATACATTTACAATGTATGCACTATCAAATTAGTGCATCAAATACATTCTTGTACTGCCCCAATCTCAGTCTATTATCAGTGGGTATTTTACTGGAAAAATCAGTAGTAACAATTAGTCATATTACCAACTTGAAGAAGTTGTGATTATTTTCTGATACTTAATGTAGCACACATTAGGGTTAAAATAAAGTCCATGACAGCCATAACTGATAGCAATAACTGAATAAAATGATCTAATTTTTATTAAAATGTCAAAGCACTTTTATACATGTTGCTTATTTTGTCATCTGTGATGCAGGCTGTTTTGGATTATTAAACATTTTGAAAAACAAGAAAAGTGAAGTCCAAGGAAATTAAATATCTTGTGTGAGATGACACTTTCATGAAGTGGAAAATCCAGGTTTCTTGGACTGAGCTGAGCCCTGTAGTCTTGTCAGCAGTTTTCTCTACTAGTTTCTCTTGTGACTAGAATGATCTGGATCCCTTTCTACTAAGCCTTTCTGGAAAATACATTAATGAATTTGTAAGGAATTCCTGAACACAGTGTTATTTAGGGACTCAGAGTGCGATTTTTGTAATACCTGTCATCTAAAGAGCAACACTATACTTGGCAAAGGCAGCTAATATTATGCAGTAATCATTATAAAAACTCATCTTGAATTCTGTTCTGCATAATAATCTGAGAAACATAACAAAATTACTGTGGAGACATAATAGCATCAGTTGTTTAGGGATAAGAAATTCCTAGGAATTTAGTGTTTTTATATTCATTTGGATTATTTTATTTCCTGAAGACTATTTCTTTACTTATCTCTAACTATTCACTTACTTCATCTACAAATAGCCATAATAATAGGAATAACTTTAGAATGTTGGCAAAAAGTTCTGCATTCACAAATTTTATTAAAATGTCAGTATTGGTCTTTGCTTTTCAGATCATTGTTACAAAAATGGAGGGTAAGACAAATACCACAGTAAATATTTTTGCTCACTGAATTTGCCACAACTGAGATTAATCTACTAAATTTGTTCAATATGAGCTCTCAAATGAAATTAGTTGTGTCCAAGTGGTCTCTTTATTTGAACCATGATAACATTACCATTAATGTAGCACAAGGTAAAATGGAAGTTGCAATTAAAGCACCATGGCGCCATAGAAAACACTCCAGAGAGATACAAGAATGTGATTCCAAATGTATCTATCAACTAGTTATGATCCTCACACCCTTCATTCGCACTGAGGAGACACGAGTGCTACAGGAGGTTAGAGAAAGTACGTCATTCTGGCAGAGGGATATTGGCATTTTGCCTATCACAACATCTACAAAGAAGGGTTATTGGAGAACCTGTCCCTCACCTTAAGCAGAAGGAAAGGGGTCTTAACTGGTAATCTTCAGAGCATGCTGTAGGGTTTCATTCTAGTTTATGGGGCACCAAGTACTAAACCTAACATACAACATAGAAATCTGAAGATAGACTGAATAACTGACCAGTTGCTCTGATGGTAAAGGAGCAACTGCTATTGTCCAAGAATTGTCCTGAATTCACTTATTTTAAGGGCTTTCAGGATAGCAAAAGCATGAGGCGTTCCTTTGGCATACATGCATGAAAAGAGTACTGAAAAAGAGAGGGAGATGCGGAGGGAGGGAGGAGGGAGAAAGGTAGGAAAAAATGGAGGGAGGGAGGGATGGAGGAAGAATGGAAAAGAACGGAGGATGGCAGTGAGCAAGCATTTGTGCCTAAACATATTCAAATTCTCAGTGGAAAGAAGATGAACATGACAGAAGCACAAGATCTGTGAAAGGAATCAAATGCAAAAAGTTAGTATAGAGATGAGTACTTATGGCAGCTCAGATGAGTGATCAAAGTGATGAGGAATTTTCCAGAAGGAGTGGGTTTAAACACTTGCCAAGCTCAGAGGGTAGTAACTTTCACAACGTCACCTGTCATTAGAAATTTTCCTACTTCCCTTGCCGGTTTTCCCTCCTACCGCTCTACTAAATGGGGCCCAGAACGACAACTAACAAGACAAGGAAGAGGAACAGAGGTATTTAATGAAGATGAGATACAAAACTATAGTTTTTTCTCCATTTTTCAAATTCTCATTCATAGTAAGCAAATCAGGTAAGAAATTTTAACCTGAAAACCAATTTGAAGCTATCACTATTACACAGGTCTAAACAATTGGTTACAAAACTGAGACTATGTTATCTGAATGGAAAAGACAAAATAATGCTCTGCACGACTTAAGATTAATGAAAAAAAAAAAACAACAACTCTTATTTTTCATTCAGGAACAGGGGAAAGTCTGGACCCACAAAATAAATTTTAAAAAACTATAGGAGGCAAGTTGTTCTTTTATGATATGCTGTTGAAGTCTGTATGTTCTATATGAAAGCCAATAAAAATAATCCTTAAGAATATGGCACATATATTTGAAAGGTCTACAATGTGATTTATGATTTTTTACATTACTTCTAGTTCCAAACTTCCAACTTATATTTTCAGACATAGAGTGTCCTTTTATTTTTATATCTATTATCTACCTCTGGTCTCAAGTTTCTGCTGTTTGTAAAAATACTTTAATATAAAGCATGAGGTTCTGTTTTCCCTACTAGACTGAGAACATTTTGAACTATGCAACAGGAAAACAGTAAACTGCCTTAAAAGGTACAGCATTAAATACCTGCTTTTCTCTCTCTTTTATGAAAGAGCAGGTAGTGATAGAACAACTCATGGGAAATTAATAATAGAACGGTAGCTCAACTAGTTTGGACATGTTCCTCTTTGGCTGTGCTTTTAAGCTAATGATAAAAAAGCAGCAAGATTATGCAGTAATGGCCTTCCTCACCCATTGTTTGCATAACTGCACTCATTAAACCACATGCTCCTTTAATAATCAGCTATATAGTTAGAAGCTGTAGAAAAATACTTCCATATTTTATAGTAACTAAGAATCCCTGCTATCTATAATCACAGTCAATACTTGGACAAAAGGGAAAGACTTAATTTTCTTAATGTTTTCATGCATGGAAAAACAATCAAGTTCTCCTTTTTGTTTGTAATTGCATTGACTTGCCTTAGCTGGGTTTACTTTTCCAAGTTTAAAGCAAGCCAAGTCATTGAAGTGTTAAAATAAAATCTTTAAAAAGGAGCTGTTATTTCGTATAGTCCTAATGGCAGTGATAAGGATCTTCCAGAGTCACATTTATCTTTTGCTCTTGCTCCCTCAAGGGCCAGACTCTCTATTCATTGACCTTAAATCTTGATTAAGTTTTGGCTGGAAACTAATAAAGCTGAAAACTAGAAAATGGAATAGTCCATTATTGATGGAATCTTGCCTTAAGAAGCAGTGGGGGAAGCAGTAACAAATGTTCTTTTATTAAAGATTGTGCTAAGTTAATGGGTCTGACTTTGTCAAGTTACTGATGGAATGCACGGAAGTTGAACACAGAGTATTCACGCAGTGAATAGAAGTGTGGTAAGGATAGAAGAGGTGACTGTCTAAACTATTTTATTTTCAAGGCTTGTTAACTAATCTTGTTGAATGACAGATTAACTATTAAAACTTGCCAATAATGTCTAGTTTGTGTCATGTCTAATGCAGAGTAATGCAGAATCTTGACTATTTTATCCATAACCTCAAATAGAAGAAGATACCATATCCTGGTATAGGCGATAAAATACTTTCTTGTTCAAAGATATTAGTTATTGCACTGGGAATTTTTAAGGGATCTCTATTCACTAGTAATCTACTTTCTTGTATTTTATACTCATATTTTATTGACTTTTTCAAATGGTTCTATAAAATATTGAAAGGGGGTGGTTCAAATTTCTCACTACAATAAGATAGTTGATTATTTCTTCTCCTAGGTCTGTCATTTTGCTTTTTAATAAGGCTGCACAATATTTCTTTCGCTTACAATGTGTTTATTTTTCCCTTAACTTTCTTTAATTATTTTTGTATCAGCATATTTGTATATTCCTTTTGTAAATAACTCATAGTTAATTTTTGAGACTATAAGTGTAGTCTGAAAATATTTATATAGTAAATGTAATATCTAGTAAAATTACATTTTATATAATTATCAAAATAGCTTAATTTGTATCTCCCACCTTATTTTATGCTTTATACCATAAAATTCCCAGCAAATCTGTTTGACTCTGTAAATAAAACCAAGCAAGTAAGAAATCAAAAGTTTGCATGTTGTTATATAGATCTGAATTAAGGTTATTTTTAAGACAATTTCAAGTATTCCTTATATTTCCCAATTTTATTAAACATTCTCTACTTTGTTCCATAGTTTGGATGTTTTTGTATTTTTTCATTAGCTTTTCAAGTTATTATTTATGGAAAGCAATACAACCTGCTTTAAAAGTTGAATTTTCCAAAAAGAATTGTAAAAAGAGCACTGAGGAAACTCTCTAGAACCAAAGAATGACATATATTTGCAATAACTTGCACATAAGATAAAATACAGTTGAGAATATTAATGTAAGAGATTTGTGCAGGTACATGTGTGTGTATGTGTTTATATTTGTGATTTTTCCATGGAGAAAATTTAAAAAATAGATTCAACCTTAGGATGGTTTTGAATGCTTTTTATTTGTTTGTATTTGTTTTCTTTTTAATTAGTAAATGTAGTAGACTTAACATAGACTAAATAAAAGTATTGAGAGACATCCAAAGCAAACTGCCATTCAAATAAATCTTTGTGAACAAAAAAATTTTGCAATATGACAAAACTCTTTAGGAGCTCTGGATTCCTTCCTGGGAGTTATGCATATTATAAATTCAGATAGGTTTGATATTTCAACAAGTATCAACAGTATTTCAATGGTTCAATTATTTCAGAAAGCATTTTTCTGGTAGAGCTGGCTTTGTAGTTCTTATTTGAAAATCTGGGAGTAATTCCAATGTTAATAAATGAGTTCTCAGGAAGATGAAAGAGAGAGAAGGGACATGGCAGGGTCTATAAATACATAATAAAAAGCAATTCTGACATCAGATCTTATATACAGAGTTAGAGATAAATTATTACTAAAGTTGTTTCTACTTCCAAAAATTTTTTGAAGTACTATTTTTGGTGCTGTTAAAGATTAATTTACAAAGCATAAAAGAATATTAACCTCACTACTTTATAATCACATCATTTTTGACTAAAATATAATCTGCATATTGATCACTGCTTCTTTTTGTCACAACAAGTTCTTGCCATTTGTTATTATTAAAAAAAAAATCTCCCCTCAATTAGACAACTGGCCTGCCATGATAATTAAAATTCTGGATGTTAGAAGCTTATCTTATTATTCTTTGTATCAACAAGAGTGCCTAGAAGACTGCTTATGACCTAATAGGCAGCCTTTGATCCAGAAACATTAGTTTAACTGGATTTTTAAGAGCACAGATTCCAAGTAAAAAATCCACCCCCCCCCAAAATTGGTACACCTGTACATGATAAGTGGTGGCTGCCACTGTTGACATGGGATTTTATATGTCTATGCTGGATAGCTCAGTCCAGGTTGTACTTCTTCCCTCTGTGATGCCAGAATATCCCGGATGTCTTCCTTGCACAGCTTGCTCAACATCGAGATCCCTCTGTACTGTCTATCTACCAAGTGCAGGCTATGACTTCCTTAACTGTAAATAATGTGTTCTATTTACATTTTGGCCCCAATAAGTGTTACAGTTATGGCAACATAGAAGAAGCTCAGTATTTGCGAAATGTATGAATTGTATATTTTAACTCAAATAGGGCAGTTAATACATGTAGTGAGGGTGTTAAGTCATCCAACTGGGCCTTTGGACTTGCTATATTAATAATCCTGTGCAAAGGGAGTATTATTTCAAAAAAATAAATCTAAATGACAACATAGTCTGAGATGTGGTCAGGACAATTATATAAAATGATATATTTAAAGTAAATATAGAGCACAATATCTGGGACACAGTGAAGGCAGGTGATAAGAACACAAACATGCTATATATATGCATGGAAATGAATCATGTAACTGAGTGGTTTCTTTGCAATTGATCATAGTTATATTAATCAATGAAGTGGTTATAATGATGCTGACATAAATGAAAGTAAATAAAAATTTTCAGAACAATATTGACTTAAAATTTTGTAAAAGCACACTTTAAAGGTTATATTTAGATATAAAAGTGTATACACACACACACACACGAAATAATTAGATATATCACCTGCCTTCAACTTGAAGTAGAGGCAAAAAAGTAAAGTAATACTCCCTCTGAAAGTGTTTATAATCATGGAATCCTTACCTACAAGAAATAAACTCTAGCCAAGCATTAAAGACTGATTAAATACAGCAAGAATCCAGTCTACAGGACAGGGGCCGGATGGTGAGGGGGGAGGCTGTTGTTCAGAGTACCTAGGGCACTGGCTTCTCTGGATGCTGTAGCTTCTTGAACCGTGGACGGAATCACACTCAGCTCATGACAGATCTCCCCTCCACCCTGCATCAGAGTATCACTCTAGCCCTCAGACTGCAACTGATCTCCTGTTATTTTTAAGCTGTAATTCAATTCTGAGGTGCAATGTTAATTAGTCATCCCGTAGCTCCAGAATTAACATTTATTGCTAAATGAAGATGGTTCTTGTTCTTGTGATGTCTTTTACTATTTATGTGAAAAGGAAGAACTGTCCATCTCTTATGGAGGGCGTTATCTGTTATAATGCCCCTGAGTCTCATTAGAAAATGCCACAGGAATTGTTACTAAATGAGCTATAGGAATTAATGGCCCTCCAAATGGTCAGAACTTTCATCCCTTTACTAACAGTAATATAATATAAAGCAATGACAAATGCCAGTGAAGAGAAGACCATATTGTACAGACTACTAAGTTTTGCTGGCATTCAAAAATGTTATGAATTACTATAGTAATTGGAGCCAGTGTGGCATATGGTACATGACATATTTTTAAATGCTAAACATTTTAATTTTGGGCAAAGTTCATTGCAGTGCAGTGCCTGTTTCTTCATTCCTTTATTTCCCCCTTGAAAACAGGCCTGCTCTCAGTAGCTGAAGAATGTCAACTGAAAAATGTCAGTACAGTGTTTAATTGGTATTCTTTACAATATATCCGATTTTAATTAACAGAGCTAGAGTATTAATTAAAGAGCTATAAGATCATAGAAGCTCTGAGTATGCTTGTCACATAAATACACATAGCACACAAAAAAATACACATCAACATACATGTGGATATGCTGATGGACTGTATTTATGTTCCGTGTAATAGGACAGTGGTTAACATTTCATTTAGATTTGAATTCATAAAGAACCATGACATAAGCTAATGACTTAAAAAGAAAAATCACTATACTTCTCATGATTTTATGGGTCAGCTGAATGGTCTACAACAGCTGAATGGTCTTTCTGCTCTACGACAACTTATCTAACATTTGTGGTTAACTGAAGTTAGGGTTGAATGACTTAAACTGGTCTCATTCACATATTCCATGTGATCTCTTATTATCCAACAGTCTGTCCTGAACTTCTTCACAAGGCAGGCTCTGAATCCTAAAGGGCAGCAACAAAAGATAAGCCTGATTCTGAAGAACATCTAAAACCCTCAACTTGAATCACATTTGCTATTATCAGAGCCAATCACTTGGCCACGCTTGGATTCAGAGAATGGAGATGCAAATTCCACCTCTTGATAGTGAGGGAGTTGCCAAGTGTTTTGACAGTTGCAATCTACTACAGATGTGAGTTTTGAGAGGCTACACATTCTTTGATAGAGTCATGCATTAATCCTACCCTTGACATATAAACATAGACATACCATGAAAAGAACATTTTGCCTGTGTTTGCTTCCATTTTGGAAAGGGACTATACAGTATTTTTTTTTTTTTTTTGGTCTTGGCACAAGGTCCAAAGTTTGCAGTTTGATTGTTAATTTGTGAGTATTTTTGAAACAATAAATAAATAAATGAAGATATGTACAACCAGAAAATAACTGCTTTATTTAACTATATATAATTAAATAATAGTAGAATATGAAAAAAATGGGATATTGCTCAGATACTTGATGTTAAATTGATAACATTTACTTTTTTTCAAAAGTATCAAATAAGCTTAAGATAGTCTATCCTAGAAGTCAGTAAACACACGGCTGGCTGCCTGTTTTATAAAGGATTTATTGGAACACAGCCACATCCACTCATTTATGTGCACTCATGACTGTGCTTGTGCTACACTGGCAGATGTGAGTAGTTGGCAATAGATACAGTATGAGTGGCAAAGCAAAAAATATTTAGTATCTGACCATTTAAGAAAACATTCACTAACCACTGTAGTATTTGAATATTTATAATTATGAATTTCTACATTGTATTCATTGCTGTATTTCGAAGCATATCATAGCCTCTCTCTATATATATAGATATATATGTATGTGTGTATATATGTGTGTGTGTGTGTGTATATATATATATATACACACTAATGTGTATATGTACACTGTGTATATATGTACACTGATGAGCTCACGAGTTACTAAGCATTGTGCTAAGAGCCTTATATACATATAAAAAAATCCAACATTTACAATAACTTCATGAGTTAGATATTTTAAAAATATTATTTTACACTAGTAAATAGTATAGGTGAGGATCTAAATCAGTTTCTAGGTTTCTAAATCTGTGCTCTTTTAAAAATGTTTTATTATTGAGGCAATGTTGGTTTACCATACTGTGTATGATTAAAGGAACAGGCTCACACCTCCTCAAGTGTATGTCACCACACCACTCTCACCATCAAAGCACCCACATCATTTCACCACTAAAGCACCCACATCACTTTAGACCATTGGGTCCCTTCCCACTTTGTTACCACGCCCCCCCCCCATTTTCTCTAGTATCCTCAATTCTGCACTTATGTTTCCAGGGTCAGTTTTAGTTTGGGATTGTCAGTTCACTAGTTTTATTTCTACATATTTCACCTATAAATGAAATCCTGCATTTGCTTTTCTCCTTCTGATTTGTTATTGATAGCTATGTGAAGAAGAGTAAGGGAGACCAAGAATTATTAAATAAGTTTCTCAAAGTCAAGACTAGTTAGGTGACAAGTAGGGTGCTGGTAGCTTTTCAAGTTCCAAAAAGAGAATGAATACATGGATATATACCTCTGGATATATCCCCAGAGGTGGGATTGCTAGATTTTCAGTTTCTTGAGTAACCTCCATACTGTTTTCCATAGTGACTCTATAAGTTTACATTCCCACAAACAAAGATTCCCTTTTATCTACATTCATGCCAGTATTTGTTATCTCTTTTCTTGTTGATAGTAGACTCTCTAACAGGCATGAGGTGGTATCACAATGGTGCTGAGCACATATCCAAAGAATAATCTACTGTCTTGAAGAGATAGCTATACTTTCATGTTCACTGCAGCATTATTTATGATAGCCAAGGAATGGAATCAACTTAAATGTCCATTAATACATGAATGGATAAAGAAAATGTGATATACACACAAATGATGGAATGTTATTCAATATTAGAAAGGAAGAAAATTCTGTCATTTGCAACAACATGGATGACTTGGGAGATCATTATGCTAAGTGAAGGAAGATAAAGACAAACATTGCATGCTATAACTTACATGAGTAATAATAAAAAAAAAGTTTATCTCACAGAAACAAAAGAGGATAGTTGTTGTCAGGACTGGGTAAAATAGAGAGAGGAGGTGGAGTATTAAAAGTCTGATGATTTAATGTAATGTCAGACATGCTGACTATAGTTGATAACACTCAATAGTAGAATTAAAATTTGCTAAGGGTAGAATTGTGTTCTTACACAAAAAGGTAAACATGTGAGGTGATGGATGTGTTAACTATACTTGAGGGGAATCCTTTCTCTTCCTCTCTCTCTCCCTCTCTCTCTCTCTATATATATATTTAAAAAAATAATTTCAGTCAATAGAGTAAAAGATGTTACATCTTTACAACAAACAAAAAAACTGACCAGCTAGGTCAACCCAATTATTGTGCATCCAATTCTCAGTGTTGGCAAACATATTCGCGTAGTCTTTCCTGAATCTCTTGGCATTTTGAGTAAGGAGGGCAAACTTCCTGCTCGTTCAATGAAATTAACAGATGTGAGGAGTGATCTTCCCAAGAGTAATTTTTAGTAAATTTTAATAATCTTTAATAAGAGCCCTCTAGCCCAATTTGACCATGCCACTTGAAAAATGAAAACTTAATTCTCCTTAAAACAGAATGAAGGAAAAAGAGAAGTGGGCTAGACTGAAGAGAAAACCAGGAAGGAATACACAGATAAATCAAGAACCAGAATGTCAAAATGGAAAGAAATGATCCAACCACCACTACAATATCCCTGTGTTAATTTTATAGCTACATGGAAATAAGCATAGATAGTTAAAAACATGTGAAGTGAGATGTTTATAAAAGTAGAATCTCCCATGAGCACAATCATTTCATTAAAATAAGATGAATCAAAAATTAACTGATTTAATTTAACTTTAGATTGGAAATTATAATGTAAAATACAGCAGCCACAGAAAACATAATTGTTAATTGAAAATCATGAAGTTTTGTAGGGTTACATGGCTATATTCCCTTACTGTGGCAGATGTGACTTTTTAAAGTAATCTTGAATCAAACAAAGTAAAAAAAAAAAAAAAAAAACCCAATACTTTTCAAATATAAGATGGCTATTATCTGTCTTATTCCATTTTAACTTTATAATCCCACTGGTAAACAAAGAATAGTGACATTTATTCAATGTTTATTAGGTGCCAAGAACACTGTTAAATGTTTTAAGTGCATTCATTTATTAAAATGCAAAACAACTCTAAAAGAAATAAAACTCTGCCTGTTTTATAGGTAATAAAAGCTTAGAGAGGTAAATGACTTGCCCTAGCTCACAAAACTATTAGAGGTAAGAAAATTACCCTAGTTCTTTATGAGTCCAAGTTCACTCCAAATATATACTTAACATCTTTGACTTAAAATAATATTTTTATTTCATAATAAAATAAATCCTTAAATATAGAAAGATGAGTTTTATAACACTAGGCATAAGTATTATCTTAGTTCTCAATTACATTGTTATTTGTGTATTTGTTTTGGGTTCTCCAAATAGTTGACAAGCTCACTATCTTTTGATTATTTTGTTCCCATAAATCCCCTTCAAACATGACCTGACCCCAGCACTTATCATATAACTGGTGGTCAATTAATATTTTTCAATTAATTTAAAAGAGAAGGTTTTGTTATATTGAGTTTAAAGGCAATAAATTGACTTGCAATTCCACATTGTTAGTAGTCAATGTAGGATGAGAGTTCATATCCTAACCCCCAACTTTAAGCTGTGCAAAGTTGTTTGTAAGATTCTGAATTTACTGAGATTTTTATTGGAATAGTGTTGAATCTGTAAATTGCTTTTGGTAGGATTTCCATTTTGATAATGTTAATCCTTCCAATCCATGAGCAAGGGATGTCTTTCCATTTTCTGACATTCTTCAAAGAAATAGATTGAACACTGATGAAATTCATATGGAATCACAAAAAAAAAAAAAAAAAAAAAAAACATAGCTAAAGCCCTCCTGACCAAAAAGAAAGAAAATGGAGGAATTTCACTCCCTGATTTCAAAATATACTACAAAGCCATAATAATTAAAATGTTTAGGGGGAAAACGACATCTGCAACAAACTCCACAGGAAGGTTTATGGACCCCACCCCAGACCAAGACACTAAGGGGTACTAATCCCTTAATTCCATCATCATCCCAAAGAGAGGATTACTGGGAATTGAGGGGTGGAGTTAAGCAGACAGGTTGGCTATATAACCAGAGTTTTGGACCTCGGGGGTCTTGTGGCTTCTCACCAGGCTACAGCGTGCCACTGGGGGTTTCCAGCTCTTCGGATCTGGTTGGACATATTTGGAGATTTATCTCTCTCTCTCTTTTTCTCTTTTGTCCCTGAGTTGTTCACTTTTTTATTTCCCTTCCTTTTTGTAAATAAACCCTTTTATTAACCTTTTTGTGATTGACTGCAATTGTTCTTTTTTTTTTAATATATATTTTTATTGTTATTTATGTCTTTTACATTTTGTATTCCCCTTGGGTAGCCCACCATCAATTCACCCGTGATCCATCTCCATGGTCCCTTGTGTTCTTTTCTATTCCATTTTGTGCCCTTTTCCTTCCCTCCCTCCGCCTCCCTCCTCTGCCCCCTCCCCCCCCACTGATTGTCTCTCTCCCACCCGGCCTCCCCATAGTCCTGTTAGAAGTGAAAACATTCAATATTTTTCTCTTTCTTTCGGAATTAGAGGGGATCATACTCAGTGCAATTGTTCTTATCATAAGTCGTTTTTAACACTTTGTGGTCCGCTCACGTATTTGTACATGTTTTTGTCACCAGTATCAGGTGGCCGCTCACGTATTAATACGTGTTCATCTAGTCTCCGGTTTTTCATGCCACAGTGGATTTATTTGGAACTATTAGGAGCTATTTATTTGATCGTACTCAGTCTAGAAGCTTTACACATTGTTTTGGTGAAAGTGTAAGGTGTTTTATGAGAGATATTGCAGTTTTTTTAATATCCAGTAGTTCAGGAGTTGTGTGTGTTTTATTGAATGCTTATACCATTCATGCGGTGGCACAGAAAATGGCCAGCCCCAAGGACTGGTAAATTTAAAGGGCACCGGCACACAAAGTGTTAAGCGCATGGGTGAGAACCCACAGTCAGGCACCCCATTGTATATCGGGGTTGCCCTGTAACAAAAACATCATGGTACTAGAACAAAAACAGACAAAAAGGCCAAAGGAACCGAACAGAATACGGAGAATTAAAGCCACATATCTATGAACAGCTAATCATTGACAAAGGAGAAAAGAAAATGCAGTGGAACAAGGACAGTCTATTCAATAAATGGTGCTGGGAAAACTGGACAGCCACATGCAAAAAAATGAAGCTAGACTACTACTTCACACCCTGAACAAAAGTCAACTCAAAATGGATAAAAGACCTGGATGTAAGAACTGAAACCATAAAATTTATAGAAGAAAATATAGACAATACTCTACACCATGACATTCATCTCAGCAAAATCTTTAAAGACACATCCCCCAAAGCGAAGGAAGTAAAGGATAAGATAAATAGATGGGATTACATTAAAATAAAAAGCTTCTGTACAGCAAAAGAGACATTAACCAAAACTAACAGACACCATACCAAATGGGAAAAGATCTTTGCACACAATACAACTGATAAAGGACTGATAACAAAAATTTACAAGGAACTCACACAACTCAACAAAAATAAAGCCCATAATCCAGTCAAAAAATGGGCAGAAGAGCTAAAAAGTCACTTCTCCAAAGAAGAAAAGCAAATGACCAACAGGTACATGAAAAAATGTTCAACATCACTTATAATCAAGGAAATGCATATCAAACCCACTATGAGATACCACCTCACATCTGTGAGGATGGCACACATTAAAAATACAGGCAACAACAAATGCTGGAAAGGATGTGGAGAAAAGGAACTCTTCTACACTGTTGGTGGGAATGCGAACTGGTCCAACCACTATGGAAAGCTGTATGGCGATTCCTCAAACTGCTAAACATGGAGCTTCCATACGACCCAGCAATCCCACTTTTGGGAATTTACCCAAAGGACACAAAAACACTAATCCAAAAGGATACATGCACCCGTATGTTCATTGCAGCACTGTTCACAATAGCAAAGGTATGGAAGCAACCCAGATGTCCAAGAATAGATGATTGGATCAAGAAGATGTGGTACATATACACAATGGAATACCATTCAGCATTCAAAGAAGATAAACACATGCAATTTGCAGCGACATGGATGGAATTAGAGGGAATCATACTCAGTGAAATAAGCCAGAAAGAAAAAGAAAAATATCGAATGGTTTCACTTATAACAGGACTATAAGGAAACCAAATAGGAGAGAGACACTCAGTGGGTGAGGGAGGGGTGGGGGGAGGGAAGGATAAGGGCACAAAATGGAGTAGAAAAGGACACAAGGGACCACAAAGATGGATCACGGGTGAATTGGTGGTGGGTTACCCAAGGGGAATACGAAATATAAAAGATAAAAATAATAATAAAAATATATGTATTAAAAAATATTCTGAATTTACTGCATTTCATCATAGTATATCCCTCTACCAATTTAATTAGCAAAAGCAAAATCGTCCCTTACATTGGTGCTATTTCCTTCTTTTTGCATTGTCTCTATGCTCCTTCTCAATGAGAATATATATTTGTTAACATTAATTTCATATTCACATTATTACAGATAAATAATTATGACTTCATATGTATAATTTTCAGTCTGATCCCATTTACCCACCTATGTTGGATCCACCTTGCCCATCACCTGTTAAATACTGTGTCATTGACCTAAACATCCCTATCCCAATTTACGCTATTGTTTTAGTCATTTTACCTCTGCTGCAGTCACTGTAGGGCATAAAATTTAGTTATTTCCCTTTTTATCCTAGAATCAAGAAGTCTCAAATTTAGAAAAAAAATCCACTAGAGTTACTGTCACTTCTAAAATCTGATTTTCTGAGTTTTCCCATCCATTTCACTTGCTCAAAACTCAGATATGTTAAGGCCTGACTTTGTGAGTGTTGTTATTGTTTTAATATTCATTGTTAGGAGTTTCAACCTCAGCAGGTTGATCCGTAAACTTTGGGAATATGTCATATTTGAAGAACATCCTGTTACATTTTGCAACTCGATAGGATTGAGCCTTCTTATACCACTTCCTGGGCTTTGCTAGAGAATAATATTGTTTATTATGTTCTGATAACAAAAATTCCCACATATCCTGTGGCTAACAGCTGTTCTGTGAATGGAGCAAAGTGAGTAGGAGGAAATGGCAATTCTTATAAAATCAAGTTCCTTTCCAATCCAAGAACAAACTGCACTTGGTTTGATAGACCTCCTGAGAGCCAAAATAAATACTGGAGTACTGCATTTGTATACTTGAGCAGAACTAAATTTAAATTTAAATAGCAAACCCTGAAAACCTTCTGTGTTTGACACTTGTCACTTAACTTACAGACAAGATGGAGAGTTTGTTTCAGTTTTGCTATCTTTTACAAGCTAGCATATGAAACTAAAATTCACCAAGGTTAAAAGCTGAATTCAAATTTTCTCTGAATTGCTTTTCTCAAAATAATTAAATTTAAGGGGGTGGGGTGGATTGATAGCTTGGCAGGAAAATGAAGGGGACTGACACAAGAGTGGTAGAGTTTTCTGCTCTGAAGTGGCTTTTCTCTATGTTACAATAAATAGTGTGCATAATGATAGAAAAGATATACTTATTAAAGCTGCAAATGACCCAAAAACTTCAGGACATATTGTATAATATAAATCTAGATAGAGCTTGAAAGGTTTAATTGTGTTGAGTACCTCTATGAATACCTGGTTAGAGCCTGATTCTATATCATCTGCCAGTTTAGCAAATAACATATGAGCACTTTTGACTGATTCTATATTTAAATCATACTCATTAAAGTCTTGTGTCAGTGCAAAATTGAAAAGCTGCCTTCAAGTTATTTTGATAACAGTGTCTGAGGAATAGTTGGTATTAATAAACTCTTACACATTACATCCATAGCATATATTTAGCTACATTTCAGGAAAACTGATAAGTTAGAAAATAAAAGATTAGAATTAACATTGTATTTACTATTCTTGGAGAAATCCAAATATATAACTTATTGGGTATTTTGTTTTACTGATACGCCATTTTAATACAAGAATACAATTTCAAAGTCTCAACGGCTCAAGTCTAACCAATTAAAGATATTTCTAACAGGCTAAAGGCATTTACTAAATTGGCTTAGGTATAATGAAGTAATTCAGCAATGACCTTAACAATATTGATGGAAAAAAATGAGTATTTAGCATTTCACAAGGTAACTCTATGCCAGATAATACACAAATACTATGTAAAAAATATTTCTAAACTTCCAATCCACTCCCCTGTTCCGAACTGAAAAGTAAAGAAGTAACTGACTTGAAAAAGTTAAGCAAATAACTTATGTAGCTGATACAGTCAAACAGAACATTTCTGGATCCAAATCCCACCTTTTTACCACTATAAGCTAAAAAGTTCACAGTGAATTCATGGCGGTGATTAGGAGCACAATTAGTAGTATCCTTCAGGAAAGGTTTTATTTTTAATATGTATTCTTTTTTTTTAAAGATTTATTTATTTATGCATACAAGCTGGGGTACAGGCCAGAGGCATGAGGTGGTGAGAGGGTTCACCAGAGACAGAGTGGGAAGCAGCACAGGCAGATCGACAGAAATACACTGTTGAGGGGAGCAGCGGGCGAGGCAGGAGAGGTCTGCTTGTGTCATGTGGGAATCTCCCCAACTGGGTGTCGAACTCCTGTCACTGCTGCTGACAGCTCCACAGCGCAGCGCTCAACTGCTGCACCATCAGGGAGGCCCTAATATGTATTCTTTAGTTGTCTATGTTAGATCTCTAAAAAGAACCTGAAGTTGATGATATTAAGAAAATAGACTTCAGGACTTCACATAGTATACTGAATTGGAATTTTGTGTAAGAGATCAGGTTGAAAAAATATGAACGTACTTTAAAAAATAAACATTTAAACATGACTTTTCTCGGGCTTAAGTGTTCAGTGACTTTTCACTTTAGATTTTTCAAAGTTCTTCTCAACTATTAAACACTAGAAACACATGACAATGAACAGTTTATAAGGATTGCTTTCCAAAGGTTTCAGTGAATCAACAGGGATTTCTGACAATTCTATCCCACAGGGTTTCCATTGCCATCACTCAGAGCCACCTGCTGGGTGTGATCTGTCATCACTGTACATTGCTTCTTGTTGGACCTGTTTCTTACAAATTTGAGAACTCTGTTTCCTATAAATCCCCTTGAATACAGGCACTCCTTCAGAATGAATCATGTGAGACTTTGGAATTCTTTTCCAAAGTCTCAGGAAACCAAGGCAAAACTAAATTCCAACATCAAGTTACATGCATCATTAATTGACTTTTTGTGCAAACAGACCAGCTTTCTCATTGCTATAAATTACAATCACAATAATTCAAAGCCCATGACCATCCCAAAATGATTTATTATTCCCTAATCAATTAAACCTTTGATACACGCATAGTCTGTAAGAAGGGGAAAAATCATTCCATTTTTCTCTTATTATTACCTTCATATTAAGTATAGAATGTAATGTACAATACAAATGGAGTGGATAGGGAAAATTTCTGATAGTTTGAAGAATAGTCTTTTTTTTTTTGACACATTAGCAAAATAACATAATTACTTGTCCTTCCACTCAAGAGAAAAAGTGTTTGGGTCTTCTTTTACCATAAAATAAACAATTTGAGAAACTTTTTTTTTTTTTGGAAAGCCTGGATCTATGAAATATGTACTACCCAAAAGGGGGGATAGGAATATACATTGGTTCAATCAGAACAAAAAGGGGGCAGCAAGACTTGGAAAGGACTTTACATCACCTGTATCAGAAGTACCAGTCAACACCAGCTCAGTCTAGGCAAGAAGCTTCCTTTGACCTATCCCATGTGCAGAGAGGAATGATTCTCTGAGATCATCTTGTATATCCCACCTGGGGTGTATACTCCCTTACAGAATTGAGGGAAGAGGCATAAGAATAGAATTGAGTCCTGGGCTTGTGGAATTTTGAAGTAGTCCCTAAATTGATGCCAGTAGTTTGACCTTCTCTTACATTAGGCTCCACATCTCTGAAGCTATTTGCTAGTGTCCTGCTCTTCTAAGATAAGCCTTGATCTCTAGTGATGATGTTCCATCCTAGTCAACACATGTGCCCTTTATTATCTGTATCACAGTTATTCTTAATCACGATTTTAAAAGGAATACATCCTTCTAGAAAAATACTACTTGGAACTGAAGAATACTGAGGAATATTTAATAAAGTATCTTTATTGGTGATATATTTATGCATATTTGAACCAAAATTGCTAAGCAAATAAATAAATCATGTTTGATGCCAACTTTAGTTACATTAAGCGTACTTACTTGAACTTACATCTGAATGCTAAAAGCATAGTTTTCAGACTCTGTTTACTAAGTGGAGTTTTTAGAGTGATGTATGAAATTACTTAAAATTTTAAATTGATACTGATGTGGTCAAAAAGAAAAGTAACTGACATTTAGGTGTTATTACAATGATTGCATTACTTGCAACTAAAATAATCCAAAAGTCTTTCAAAATACATAGGCATTGCATAATTATTTCAACATATTGAAAAAATGTCTATTTTCTTTGTGATGGTGGTTACATAAATCTACATTTTTGATTAAATGTATTCATAAGTGCATGTAAAAATGGTGGAATCTGAATAAGCCCTGTGTCAAAGTTATTTTGAGGTTTCAATATTGCCTGAGATTTACAAAAGTTGTTATCACTGAGGGGAAAAAATGGGTGAAAAGTACATTGGACCTGCCTGTATATTTTACCTTGCAACTTTTGATGAATTTATAATCATTTCAAAATAAAAAGGAAACACAGTAAGAGAAACACAGAGTACTAAGAAAGTGGAAAAAATAGACATAGAACGAAAAAATATACAATATATATAATATCTATGAAAGAACTTGTCTCTAGACTGTGAAAAGAACTCAATAATTAAAAGTCAGTTCTCTGTTTATAAAAGGTGGTTAGTGTCTTGATGAGGAGCTTCACAAAAAATCATATCTGAGAGGACATTTACCCAATAAGAAGGTAATCAAAGTAATCATTCACTAGGTTAATTCAAAATAAACCACATTGGGATAACACTACACACTCAGCAAAATGGCCAGAATAAAAAAAAAACTTATAATGCCAAGTGTTGACAAGAATGTAGCCACTTGAACTCAAGTACATTGTTTATGGGAATGTAAAATAATAAACCATTTTGGGAAATTCCAATAAATTCAATCATACAGCTTCCCTGTAAGCTAGATTGAAAAGTCATTTCCCTGTCAATGCCTATCTTAGATAAGCATCTTACTAAAATAAAACAAAACATATGTCTATAAAAGACTTGTGAAAGAATATAAAAAAGCTGGATTCATTATAATAAAAAAATGTATGTAACACAAATAGTCATAAGCAAGAAAATGTGCAAAGAATTTATGGTATAGTGAAGCAGTGGAATATTACTCATTAGGAAAAAAGGAAAAAACTCCTTACATATGTAAAATGATTGAGTCTCAAAAATATGTTGAATGAAGAAGCTAAAACAACACAATACACGTTATATGATCACATTATATGAGGTTTGAAAAAAACAAAGCTAATATATAATGAGAGAAACTTTAAACAGTATTATACCTGGGTGTAGTGGGGGTTCAGGATTAACTTGTAAAAGTAACAAAGGAGCTTTCTGGGGTTACATAATTTTTTTTTTAAGTTTAATGACATTCATTAAATGATATTATAATGAAAAAGAAAAAAATTAACAAGCTATCAATACAGACATTAAGGGATAATTATAAAAGATTAAAATTGTCCTGATAGTTTCATGAAAAGTACTTCTGCCCAGGAAATTATAAATCATTGTGGAGTGAGCCAAAAAAGATTTATATAAGTGGAATTATAAACCATGTTCATGAGTTGGAAAATCATACAGTAATAATTTCAATTAGCCTAAATTGACTTTTAGATGCAATTAAAGATCAGAGTACTAGAATTTTTTCTTTTGTGGAAGTTAGCAATCTAATTCTAAGAATATATAGCTATAAACTTTCAAAGGGACAAATGGAAAGAATAGAAATCAGAAATAGATTACATATAAGTGGTAATTTGATGTAAAGTAATGGTACCATTATACAATACAGTGATGGAAAAGAGGAGAAGAGAATCTTTAATAAAAAGATATTGACTCAATTGAGTATTTATATTTGGAGGGAAACTCTTGATGTCTGTCATATAGTATTCAACAAATTTTTCAGTGGACTAAAGATTTGGAAAAATTAAGAAAACTTTTCTTGCTTTTCATCATATTCTCCCGTTATTTCTCATTTTCCATTCAGATTTCAACCTGTTCCTGAATTTTGGGTCTATTTCTCAGCTAAAATTCTATTCCTATCTGTAACACTTAATGGTTTCCTTTTGTTTTTCTGTCTTTTTGCTGTTACTGGCTCCATGTAAAGAACTTTAGCTTATATTTTTATTACTAATATCCTTTATTCTATATTAGATGTAGAGCTCATATTACTGGCCTTTAATGAACAGCCTTATTAACAATAGTTGCTTTTTAAAAAATAGATTGAAAAGCCATTTAACTTGGCCACATCTAACCTATGAAGCCAGGTGACAATTGTTAAAAGCTTAAGTAGACAGTTATTATGCATAGTTTGTAATGAATATAACCTCATGATTAAGATAATACCCAGTAGATTGTTCTAAAAGCCATAAGGGAAAAAAAGTGTGTGTGTATATGTGTGTGTGTGTGTGTGTGTGTGTGTGTGTGTGGAGAGAGAGAGAGAGAGAGAGAAAGGGAGGGCGCGAGGGAGGGAGGGAGGGAGGGAGGGAGGGAGGGAGGAAGGAACATCTAACAACATAGAGAAAGCAGTTAATTTCTGTTGTCAGAGAATATGAAGATATAATGAAATACATGATGGAATGACATAATACATTGGAATCTGTGGGGGTTTTTTTTGTTTTGTTTTTCTTTTTTAATCACACAAGTACTACAATTTTTGAAAGCCTAGAGCTGTCTGGAACGCTTACTTGTAAATATAGGACTTAAATAAATCTTCCAAGACTGAGTGGGATTTGGAGATGTGAAATTCAGTATAAATAAAACTAAGAAAATGGCAAGAATAAAGTCTTTTGGGACTGAATTGATGATGCTCTCATGTCTAATGTAAATCCATCAAGTATTTCTCATATTTTAAAGACTATTACTTTTCAGGCTACCTCAATATACTGTTATGTGAGTTAAATTTTTTGATGACTATGATCTTTTCTAATGCTAATGACAATAGGTTACATTCAGAGGGAGTTAAGAAATATTTTTCAAAAAGCAAAACTCATATTTCAATAAACTGCGTGTCCCCTTTTTAAAATCTATTTCTACATCTTGAATTCTGTTCAAGACTTTCTATCTTCTGTCTTAAGTGTTCTTTATTTTATTAGACTGGAAAAGAGTGTTGAAATGGAAACAGGAAGGAGCATTCACATTGCCTTCAATAATAGAAATAATAGGAATTCGATTTACCATCCTTCCTGATACAATCAGAAAAAAAAAGGTGGATAATAACTTACAGGTACCGCAAACCAGGCAATAAAGACAGCGAACTCTAAGAAACGGGAAACCAACCAGGTGAACACTGTACATGCCCATAGACTTATGCCCTAATGCCTGGAACAAACCCTAATGCTCATGTCATTTTAGAGCGACACATAAATCAGTTAAAACAGACACTTGCTGTTTCAGAATTTCTTTCATCTACTCTAAGGTGTGTATATATTTTTTGGCAGTCATCAGTTACATTACTTGGGGATATCTTCCTTTCTTAGGCTATATAATATAATTTGTTGTTACACAGCAAGGATATATGAAATCAAGGTCATTCTTCTAAAGACTATAGTTTGCTTCACTTAAATTGGATTTGGGCTCTGCCACCCTGCTTTTATCCCATGCAAACTACATGATGGCTTTTTCTTTCAATGTCCAATCACAGGATAATCATTCTGAAGGTTTTTTAAATGGTAATTAAACTCTATGCACAGAAAAATCAAGGCATATTGCTTGAAGTCATTAAAATATGAGTAGACTGACTGTAATTATGACATGCACCCTGATTTGGGAAGTATTAAAATATGAAAAAAGTACACTTTAGAGTTTTTGAAATATATGTAAGAAAAAAGAAATTGTTCCATTTCAATATTTATAAACTCATCAAACAAAAAAAATAACTTTATTGGTTAGAAAAACTTGGGTGTGTAAAACACATTCCCAACTTTGTTTATTGTTATGTATGTTCAATGAAGACTATGATAACAAGAAGCTACAGCTATTTCTTAAAGGCATAAATCTTCTTTAGCTGAAAATTCACGTCAAAGGAAATATTTTATTTAACCATTAAGAGGTAAGTGTTTTCCCTGAGGATGTTTAACTAGTTCCAGAGCATGCTAAGAAATCTCTTTTCCATCATACTCTCACCCTGGCAATGAAATAAACACTAGTTTTTTTGACTGGCACCTCAAGCTCTGGGCTCAGAAATTGTAATTAAATACTATTTATATTTTAGACTCATTTCACAGTTTATTCATAGGAAGAAGCACATCTTGTTCCAATTCCACTCCTAAAAAAGTCTTCCACGCTGTCAATGAGGAATTTTCTAAGGTCACGGTTGAAGTAAGCACTACCTCGTCTTATATGTGCTCGTGCTACCAAATCATCATCATATTCCTAAGTCATATCACCAATGCCATTTCTCAGAGTCAAGCTCATATCACTCTCTGAACTCCAGGGTAGATTTTAGATATCTCTTTGAAAAGTTCTCCCAATATTAAACAGTAATAAATACTGACTCTCCATTTGAATACATAGCTTGACAATCTAATTTTCCAGATGCCTGGCTATTAATCTCAAACACATGTCACTAGCTATTTTGATATTATTAATAATAATAAAATTATTCCAAAATAGTGTGGAATAAAAGCATACGAAAAGTGAGATAGTAACATCAAAAGAAAACTAAGTTAAAAAATAAAGCAACTGGGTAGAGTTATATTGATTATTTTAATAGAAGAAAATAATGCCAAACAAACAAACAAACAAAAAAAAACTGCAAAAGCAGGAGGATTAAGAAAAGCATTACAATTCTAAGGATCAAGATTAAATTGTATTAATTATTTTTCTAAAAGGGAAAAAGGCCAGACACTGTATTTAATAGAGACATTGTGGTAACTAACAAATGAATTTTAATAAAATCAAAACACCTGCAAAAAAAAAAAGAAAAAAAAAAGAATGAAAGACTCAAATGTCACACTTGTAAGTATGTACAGACTTGACTGTAAAAAAGGGTCTTTAGTTTTTCTGTATTTTTTATCTTAATTGAAACATGCTGACAAATGAAATTGTGATCTATTTAAAGTGTATAGCATGTGATTTGATGTGCATATACATCATATTAGTTACTGAATAGTTCATAACTCTAATTAACCCCCAAGTAATTTGTGTATAAGAACTAAAACCCCAATGCTGAAATGCTGCAGTATAACTATTTGAGTTCAGCATAATAGCAAGTGTTACCATATTTTTTACACTGGATTTGCTAATTGCTTCACTAAATACTTATATAACTAACTCAATTATTATATGTATTCCATATATCCCACTACTACTTTCATTTTACACCTGAGGAGATGGATCCCCTGGTGGACAAATCACTTGCTTAGTGTCTCAGAGCAGGTAAGGGGACGATAACTTCAAATTCTTATCTAGGAGGTTATAAAACTTGTGGCTTTTATCATTAGATTGTAATTTTCTATCTCAATAATTCATAAATTGAGTTTTGTGTGATTGTCTATAGGAATAATAAGACCAGAAATTGCTATCTCTAAAACTATCTTTAAATTTGTTAGCAGCTAGATTCAACATAATTCTGTGTGTGACAGAATATGTCCACCTTTATAGGAATAGAGGAGAAACTGTGATATAATTCACTAACTTTATATCCAGCTACTTCCAAGAATTTTTCAAATGTATTCAAAGACAGTTTTTAAACTTTCAAACAAATACAAATAGAATCTTGTTATCTACTCTCCATAGCAAAGTAAATACTTTTGTGTGCATTTACTACTTCAGATTTGCTCTGGTTCAACCTGGTGTCTGGGTGTCTGTCACACTGTACCTCTTTCACAGAGTATTTCTCTACCCAGAGAGACAGATAAAGGAAGCTGGAGCCAAAAGCAATATAATCAAATTATCTCTATTCAGTTCCTCTAAACTAAAGATTCACTGAACAGATCATTGTCTACCCTGAATAGAAGATACACCTGTGTCATTTTGTGCCACTGACAGTGCAATGCATGTCAGAAGAGATTAATATGACTACAGAATCAGCACTATTTCTGAAAGGCCTCCAATGCACGCAACATCTAATACTGAAGCACATGAGGACATCATGAAGTTATTTAACTGAAAATCAGAGACTGATAAATATCCCCAAAGAGAGCAAGTAGCCTATCATTATTCCATATGTCACAGAACACAGTGATTAAATTAAAAATTCAGGAAGAAATTGAGGTATTGTAATTCACTGCATCCTGAAAGAAGCTGACATTTTTGTGTGGATGTAAATCTACACATATGAAGGAGACATACAGCATTTTCTATATGTATACATATTTTTTCCATAATTTTCTACTCTATGTAGGCAACAGATTTATTTCAGATAGCAATTTTCAATGGCAAAAAAATATCTAGCTGATGATTTTGATCCTTCAAAGGGAACATAAAATTTTTGGCACAAATATGCTAGTAGTCACCCAGAAAACTAAAGGATTAGCCAAAAAAATTTTTCAAAACATATAACTACACAGAATATGTACAACCTTTTTTTCTTGTAGAAAACCTGATAGGCGTGTTCTTTCTGTTAAACAACTGATCCTATTTGCGCTTCTGTGTTATAAAAAAAAGAAAAGTTTTTTGGTCTCATGAAACAGCATGATTTAATCAGTCCTCTCTGAATGTGATCTCAGGTTCTAATACTGGACTTCCTTCTGGGATACTGTATTACATTCACATACCCAGATACCCAGATGGCAACATTGATCCCTGAGTACATCTAGCAGGTAAGTATTTCAAGCCCAAGGGCAGATAGGTTCATCCATAATCTTAGATAATTAAAAAAAAAAAAACTTAATAGCAAAGCAACAGTACAGACTTTAAGGAAAAAATATTTAAACTTGTTATCTGAAAAAATTCATTATTTGGTCCCTATACCTCTGTACTCTGCCACCTATTCATTGTCTAAAATTACTGGGCACCCCAATTTATCCCCCCCATTTCCAAAAACTCCAGTCCTTTTTCTTTCACTTTTTGGCGTGTTTGCATGTTTTAAAGCTCTGACAGTTCCAAACTAAATTCCAAACTTCCATTCCTCTCTACTTAGTTTCATTATGACACAGGAAGTTGTCAGAAATTATCTGGAAGACCCACAATAAATGGAGTGGAGAAGAGAGCAGGGAGGGGAAAGGAGGGGAGGAATAAAGAATTATGACTTTCGGAATGTTAGACTGATAACCTTTAAATAAATGTTTTCTGTCACTATCTGCTTAATTATGCAAGATAAAATTGCTTCTAAGACAGTCAAATTTCTAAGTATAATTCCCCAGTCTCTTTATTTTCTCATAACTTGTTATCTATCAATTTCACTTTGTTTTTTCTCATACCCTTCATCCCCACTACACTGTTAGCTACTGAAGAGCATGGACTGTGTGCTTCTTTTTATCTCTCTAGACTTAGATATAGATCAATGACAGACACAAATAATAAAAAATAAGTCTGCATAGTGTAGATTTGAGTGATACTCTCAGTCTGCTATGTTACTTAGCTGCCTTCAAGAAACTCACCTTGTAGTTCATGTCATACAGATAACTTGGAAAGCACATAAAGAACACATAAAAACATGCTTTGATTTAGTATAAGGAATATTAAACACATTAGATTAACCATTATTAATGTTTAATTAACATGAAATACAATATAGATATTATTAAACATGTGTCCAACTGACCTTGTTGCAAGTTTTATGTAACTGTAATGCACAACTCTGCCAGTGTTTTATTCCCCAAGGAGTATGGCTGTGTGTCAACCAATTGAGTAAACTACTTACTTTTGGGGACTCTTCCAAAATTCATATAGAAAGTTTTATCCTTTAATTAGTAAAGGATATTTCAGAGGAATTAAATAAATTAAAAAGAAAAATTAAAAGCAGTATCACAGGAGAACGATGTAATACAGATACGCAGATCCTGAATTTGGCAGATTTGCCATGGAAAGCTAGATTTATAAGAAAGTAAACAGTAAACTGCAATTGCATTTAAAGTTACATCATGGACTATTTTGAAAAGAAATATTGGTAGAGTAAGGAGATGGCATCAGAGGTTCCCGGCTTTATTCTCAGAAGAATAATATAAAGTCGTTCAGAGGGACACTGAACCCAGAAGATCCCATGACTTGGGTGAAACTAGAGCACCCCTTGGATATTGGAGACCAGTGCTGACCATGACAGAAGAGACACTGAGTAAATTTAACTCTAAACTCTATATACAAATGGTGGCTAGAGAGAGGTGCCTAGAAACTGGCCTGGATGAGAACTGATGGAGCGAGTCATTGCTCTATGTTTGGCTAGCAGCCATGAGGTGAGGACAGTTGATTAGTATAAAGTATAACTTAACTGAGGGGAGATACATGTAGAGGTGCTGGGGTGAGCTAGGGATATAGGGTCCCTGGTGAAGAGGAAAGAGTGCAGAATGGCACTCCTCCTCTCCTATTCCCTCAGGATTCAAGCTGGTCCTATAAAGCAATGCTGAAAGCCCAGTTGCAGACCATAGAGACATGGATCTAGAAACTCAGAGAGTAGGGCTATAAGCAATTCCACAAACAAGAGTCAATCCTGCACACCATTTTCACCAGTGAGTGGAACTCTCCAGGCCAATCTCCCATCCCCTGACTCAGCAGTTACAGATCAGTTCTCATTGACGTACAACAATATACAATGTACTGAAATACCAAATCGGTAAAGCTCAAAATTAAACAAACAAAAACAAAAACCACAGCACCATCTATTGAAAAGTAGAAGTTCTGCACCCTTAGGACAAGCAAAAATAGCAACAGGGGCAGACAGAAAAATAGCAGCTGTTACCCTGTATCCTCTGGGAATACAAAAGAAAAAGAGAGAAGAGAGAAGAGAGAAGAAATCTCCAGAAGAAGAAGAATGTCCTGAGAAATAAAAATAATGAACAGGGCTTCCCTGGTGGCACAGTGGTTAAGTGCTGCACTGTGGAGCTCTCGGCAGCAGCGACACGAGTTTGATGCCCGGCTGGGGAGATTCCCACATGGTGCAGCAGACCTTTCCTGCTTCACTGGCTGCTCCCCTCAGCAGTGCATTTCGGTCGATCTGCCTGTGCTGCTCCCCACTCTGTCTCAATACATCATCATCAACACTCATCAATACATTCAACAAATGAATGAGCATCAAAATATATAAGGCAGTTAATTTGGTTAAGACATTGGCAGAACACAATAGTAGTTAGGGATCTCAACACCCATTTTCACCAGTGAGGTGAAACAGAACCAAATAGAAAATAAACAAGGAAACAACAGCCTTAAACAAAGAATTAGACTACATGAGCCATATAGACAGATATAGGGCACTGCATGCCAACTGAGCTGAAAACACATTCTTCTCAAGTGAAGAGTTGGACAGTCTCCAGACCACATTTTGGGCCACAAAAACAAGTATCGATAGATACATTTAATAAGGCAGTGTATAAATATATGAAAGGATTCTAAATGGGAAAAGGTAAAACTCTCACTATTTGCAGATGACAAGATAATATACACAGAAAATTCTAAAGACTACTAAAAAACTAACTGAAATAATAAATAAATACAGTAAACTAACAGGGTACAAAATCAATTCACAAAAATCAGTTGTATTCCTATCTGCAAACAAGAAATTAGAAATTAATAGTCCCATTCATATCACAACAATATAAATATGCAGGAGTAATCTTAACAGATTAGGTAAAGGACCGATACAAAGTAAACTGTAAGACACTGATAAAGGAAATAGAAAAAGACACCAAGTAATAGAAAGATATTCTCTGCTCATGGATTATAAAAAAATCAACACTGCTAAAATGACCATGTTATCCAAAGTTATATACAGATTCAACACAATCCCTATCAAAGTTTCAATGGATTACTTCAAAGAAATGGAATAAACCTTACTGAAATTCATCTGGAATGACAAAAGAACCCAAGTAGCCAAAGCAATTCTGACAAAAAAGATGATAAATGGTGGCATTACACTCTATTTCACTCAAAACTACAAAGCTATAATAATCAAACCAATATATTACTGGAGAAAAAAAACGAGACTCACAGACCAATGGAATGAAACTGAGAGCCAGAAATAAACATACACTTACATGGAAAGTTAATTTACAACAAAGAAGCAATGTTTATATATTGCAGGAAAAAAGTTCCTTCAAGAAATGGTGCTGGGAAAACTGGACAGTCAGCCACATGCAAAAGAATGAAACTACAACAGAAAAATTAGCTCACACCATATGCAAAATTACTCAAAATGGACTAAAGAACTGAATGTAAGACTTGAGACCATAAAATACATAGAAGAACACACAGGCAAAACACTCCACACCATAGGCTTCAGTGACATTTTTGTGGACTCATCTCTAACAGCACGAAAAATAAAAGAATATAAATAATTGGGACTTGTGCATACTGTAAGAAACTATCACTAAAACAAAAAGACACCCTCCTGAATGGGAGAAAATATTTGCATGCTACATATCTGACAAGGGACTTATATCCAAGATCTACAAAGAATTCATAAACTCAGAAAACAAAAACAACAAACTCAAACACAAAAATGGGCAGAAGAGCTAAGCAGACACTTCTCCAAAAAAGACATAGTGATACCAACAGGCACATGAAAAAATGTTCATCATCACTGTCATCAAGGAAATGCAAATTGAAACTACAGTGAGATACAAACTCACACCTATGATAATGGCCTATATTAAAAAAACAAGAGTTGGCCAAGGCGTGCTGAAAAAGAAATCCTCATATATGATTAGTGTGCATGTAAATTGGTCTAGCCCCTGTGGCAATTTCTCAAAAAAATTAAAAATATAATGCAGCAATTCCACTCCTAGTTATCTACCTAAAGAATGCAAAAACACTAATTCAAAGGGAACACCAATGTTCCCTTGGCTGTTTTGATAGCATGAATGGAACTGGAGGGGGTTATGCTAGAGAAATAAGAGGAAGACAAATATTGGATGGTGTCACTTACATGTAGAACATCGAGAAACAAAACAAAGAGTCATAAAAAAGTAAAGCAATAACAAACTCCAGAAATCTGACTGTAAATTGAGGCTACATGAAGGTGAGTGAGAGGAAAGAGAGAAAAGTGGGTTGGGGGAGGAGCTATAATTTTCTATGGTGGAGAACTTTTGGTGACTTGGTGGTGGGTGTGGTACGGCAACATACATCCAAAGAGGTGTGAACCTATAACTATGAACCATATATAGTGTTAAAAATCAATGTTAACTCAATAAAAATACAAATAATAAGAAATATTAAAAATAAAACGTACACACACACACACAAATTTAAAATAAAGCAGTGATATTTAAGGGAAAGTATTTCTACTTATCATTAATTATTCCTTTCCCCCTTTTCTAGCCAATATGTTATAATTACGATTTATAACGATGATAACCTGACTGAGTTATGGGGAAAGGTAAAGGGAGATTAAACGAAAACTTAAAATATTAAAACAGTTTTAAGAGATGTAGTTAAATGTCAAAACATCTTTGGCAATAAATTAATGAATGTATTTACAGCTGCCCAAAGCCATACTGGGTTTAACAGTTTGAGAAGTGTGGATAGAATCTGCTGAGTAAAAACAATACATACAAATAAGCTACGACTAGAAATGTATGTCTTTGGATATAGAATGTTTTATTTTTCAAACTAATGTCAAACATCTCTTTGGAACTTCTATCTCAGCAAATCAAAGTTCTGGATCAATAGAAAGAATGTGTGCCAGAAGGGACTCAGCACCAGAAGCAGAAGAGGACATTCCAAAGACGAATGTGCCTCTCTGGGTAAGGTTCTGACCTCTCCCTGGAGGGAGAGCAGACCCCCTGCAGTAGAGCAGCGGCTGCATCAGTTGCTTGCAGCACTTTGACAAATCAAAATCATAAACCAAAAACTTTGTAATGAACCACCCCAAGATGCCACTCTGTTTTTCTAGCATTGCTTTTGATTGAAATGTATTTTTTTTTATGGCAATACACAACAATGCAAACATCTGTGTCGCTGGTATTGACTGTGTAACTCTAAAATTTGGGCTTACTCTGGGTCTGGCATCTTTTGAAATATATACAAAAGAATAAGAAAGAGAGTCCACAGGGTCCCTTTTTACTTTGAGCAATATAATTTACTCTGTGGGAATCATGAAAGCAAAATTAGAAAGAGATGAAGGCTTTGGTTAGACTAGAGGCCTCCCATCCTCTATTAGACTAGTTTGTTTTTCATTTTCCGAGCTATAATCCAGGGCCTGATACCCAACTTGCTTCTTCAGGTGAAATATGTTCTTGTCACTAGGAAATGTAGTTCCAATTCTGAACAGAACTTGCTAGGCAGTAGTACAATTATATTCCAAAGCAACATACACAAATGACATGTTGCAAGATCAGAGGCATGCTTTTTTTTTTTAATCACTTACGTTAAAAGAGAATTGAAGAGAAATATAGTCAAAGGTTTTACATTCAGCTATGAGGAAGTGTGTGATAAAACTCCTGTTCTTCCCACAAATTTATCATAGGGGAAATAACTCAGAAATTACTTTTTGTCATAATAGATATGTGCTGCTTTATGAAATTGACGCATTTCAGAACAATGGAGTCCAAAAACAGATTTTGCAATACAGTTTTAACGGCTACAGATTTCCTAACCCGGGAAGGTGGACTCAACAAGTATTGTAAAATGATATGACCCAGATTTTAGTTTTACTGGTCCCTAAGAAATCCAGTTTTATTTATTTATTATTTATTTATTTATTTTCTTACATTGTTGCTCATTTTTGTTAAGTGGTTTCTTCCCTCACGTGTAGTCCCCAGAGTTCTCCCTCCACCATAGCACCCATGAGCCATATTCCCTTTTGTTCTTCCCTTCCATTTTGAGTCCTCCTTCCCCCTTCTCTTGCTGTATGCCTCAGCTCTATGGTTGGCTTGCAAGTTTTGCCTTTTTCTTGACCATTTGTTTGGTTTCTCTATATTCTGCATATAGGTGAAACCATCCAATAAATATTGGATGTATTTTGCTTAGCATGATCCCTTCTAGCTCCACCATGATGCCACAAATTACATGAGTTTGTCTTTTTTGATTGCTGAGTAGTATTCCATTGTGTTTATATACCACAGCTTTTTGATCCATTTGTCTGTTTTGGGGCATTTGTGTTGTTTCCTTATTTTGCCTATTGTAAATAGTGCTGCAATATACATAGGAGTGCTGCAATATACATAGGAGTGCAGGTTTCCTTTCAAACCAGTGTTTTTCTGTTCTTTGGATAGACTCCTAGGAATGGAATTGCTGAATCAAATGGTAGATCCATTTTTAGTGTTTTGAGGAACTTCCACCCAGTTTTCCATGGTGACTGGGTTACTTTACATTCCCACCAGCCGTCTGAGAGGGAAGAAACCCACTTTTAAATGCGAAGTTTTTGGAGAAAGCTACCCCAGCCAGCTGATCAAGGTTGATATCAACAAGCACAAGTCATGTTTACAGCATGTAAGTACCTGTGCTATGATGTGATGAGAATGACACTTACCTTTATGGTCTTCCTGCCAAAAATCCATAGCCTCAGTTTAATCATGAGGAAATCATGATACCATTTCCACTTGAGGTACATTCTTCAAAATATTCAACCATTACTCCTCACAACTGCCAAGGTCATAAAAACAAAGAAAAACTGAAACAGCCAAGAGGAGACTAAGTGGATCTAAAATTAAGTTAATATGATATCCTGAAGGGGACAGAAAAGGGACACTGGGTAAAAGCTAAAGATCTGAATAAAGTATGGACTTAAGTTAATGATAAGTCATCAATATTGGTTAATTGTGGAAAATAATAGGGTAACTGTGTATGGACTATAAGGGAACACTACAATCTTCATGGCTTTTCTGCAAATCTAAATCTATTCTAAAATAAAAATATATCAAATGTGAAGATTTTTCCCTGTGCTAATATTATACTGATATTGCAAAATTCATTTTGCAGATGAAAAAATTGAGTCCTTGAATTTAAATGATTTTAACCACAAGGGCATACATGTAAAGAGAGGAACAAGAACCTGGAATGAAATCTCCCCATTTCCAAGGGCAAAGTTCTTTTTACTATATTTAATGTCTGAGCTATATACAAGAGCTTGCAAGTACATTCTGACCAGCAACTTAAAAGCAGTTTGGCTGTTCTTAAATTGGCTGTTCTAACGTCCTTCCTTCAAGTCTTTGCTCAAATGTTATCTCCTCCAATTAATCTACTCTGACCACTGTATAGAATTCCCAATTCCCCTTACTTCATTCTACTTTTTCCCAGAATAGTTTTTACCTCCTAATGCACCATATAATTTACTTATTTCATGCTAATTGTTTATTGCCTATTTTCCCCAACTAGAGCCTAAGCAACAGGGATCACAGATCTTTACTATATTCACTGATACATCCTGAGCACATAAATCAGTGCCCAGCACAAGAGGATTCTTAATAACAACAACCTGAAGCTCAGTTATAATTTCTTCGAAAAATATGTTCTGTTCTATTCTTTGAGTAAGGACTTTGTAGAATCTCAATTTATATGACTCATCTTCCAGAAGGGAGAAAATCATTTTTCAGATTGTGCACTTTAACTTACCTGCTTTAGATTATGACGATGTGCTCCTGATTGTCTGTTATAACTCTTAAGTTTTGCTTGCTTCTGACCTTTTATTCTGCTGTCTCTCTCCTGAACTCACATTGCTAAAAAATTATAAAAGACAAGAGATAAAAAGTGTTAGGGAGGGAATGGAGAAAAGAAGACCTTTATACACTGTTGGTGGTAATGTGAATTGTTATTGTCATTATGGAAACAGTACGGAAGTTCCTCAAAAACTTGAAAATAGAACTATCAGTAATCTTACTTCTGGGATTACTGCAGTGTTTTAGAAATCTTTATATGTGAACATATGCATTCCAATACTAGTTTTTAACATTGTTTATTTTAAAATAGGGAGATAAACAAAAAAATGTGGTGATAGGAGAAAATTATATACCCCACACCCAGTTACCCCTCTTATTAACATTTTATATTACTATGGAACATATGTTATAATTAATGAATCAATATTGATATGTTGTTATTAACTTAAGTCTCCATTTTATATTTTCTTGGTTTGATTTATATTATTTTTGTCTATTTTTCATTAAGCAGCTTTTACCATTTGTCTTCAAATGAAGACACACACAGGCAAATATCAAAGACAGATACAAAAAATCTTGGCAATATTAATTCTTAGTTCCAGTCATCTCCAAACCCAACTTCACCTATTTCTTTCCCATAACAACACTTCCCTCTGTCTTGACTTCAGCAATTTAAAATTTCTATTAGTTATCAACAAACAGTTTTAGTTATAACTAAATTTCCATCTATAGCTTACTTTTTCATTCTGGAAATGAGGTATTTGCATCCTCAGAAAAAGTAAATTTATCTTCTTTGATAAGTGTAATTTATTTCATCTCTTTATGTAATGTTGTCAAGTGGTAAATATACCTGCATTTCTAACCAGGTTATACTCACAATATAAAATTTTGTGATGGTCAGAGTATTTTTTGGAAGGAAACTTGATTATGAAAGTAAAAGATCTACTTTTGGGTGTGAGCTTTATCATTTGCTAGATGTGTCAGCTGGTCAAATAATTAAATTTGTCAAGTCTTGGTCTACCAATTGATTAAATGAGAACAATAACATATACTCTACCATCTTGAGAAAATTTGGGATATAAAAGACACTATGAGTTTGAAAGTGCTCTACAGACTGATTAGCACTCCAAAAATGTAAGGCCTTTTTAATCATACAAAATGTAGGGTCAACTCAATGTTTCTATAAATGAAGTCTCATGCTTATTAACAAGGAAGCAGATATTAAGAATACATTTCATGATTGTTTGTCTATGACTTTGTCAGTCTTGAAGCAAAGCAAGAGCTGAAGGAATTAGGCAGGTTTATCTCTGTCCTCTGAGACATCATCCTTACTGTCATTCTAAACTCTTCAGCCTTCTTACAACTTCCAGCTCCATGGCCAATTAGTGGCCAAGTCCTGCTTATTCCTGACCTTCAATCTTTTCAAATATTTCCCCACTACTACTATCCTGCTTCCATCTACCATCATATTTCCTCTGCATGACTGCTAGCTTGTTATCTGATCTTTAACCAGGCTGGGATCTAGTTCCTTTCTAGTTTTATTTCCACACTAAGAATTTTTATCCACCAACAGTCTATCTTAAATCATTTTATTTTAATCATCATAAAGGAAAATGATTTATTAAATTTACAATGTGCTTTATGATGTCATTCCTACTTAAACATTATCTACATCAGGTTTTTCCCCGCCAAACTCTATACTCCAGCCAACCCAAGTTGCTTTGACTTTCCATAAACATGGTGCTGGGTTTGTCTTTTCACTGCATCTTACTTTCATCTGTAAGTTGTCTATAATCAAGAGATTATGTTTTTATGGTTATACTATCAATGTGCAACAAATTAACAGTATGCAAACAGCAAATATTTGCTGATTGAGGAAATGAGAGAAGAGTTGAATGAACACATCATTAATCTATGCTATTGATTTCAAGTATTTTTATCATACACTCATTCATGGGCTATTTTTTAAGCCAGTTTCTTACATTAGCCCTATTTTACAATTTTTCCATTATCATTAAAGTATAGTAAGTTTTATATTAAACTACTAGCTATATCTCTCAATATTTCTTTTTTTGCATAAGAAATACCATTTACCTAAGAGTTGTTTTGCTTATAGAATACTTTCAAAGAAAAGGTTTGATTGTATTTGGTTAGTTTAATATGAGCTTATATATATAAAATTTCTAGAAGTTTATTTTTAAAATTTTGAAAGTTGCAAAGAAAAGATCATGACTATTGTTCTTTAGCACATATCTCCATGGTAACTTAGCTATATGGAAAACAATTTGATGATCTACCCCATGAATCACAGAACCATAAAATGGTTTATATCATTCTTTTAACTTCACTTGTATGCATTTATCAGGATAAGTAAATAATACACACAACTGTATCAGCATTGGTTATAAAATTACTTATAAAGTTTGAAGGAGAAAACCCCAAGATTGAAAACTTGTTTAAAAATATTGTAGTTCAATACAAACTGAAAGGTTAATACAGCTACTAAAATAATTTTTATAAACAACTTACCCTGAAAATGCTTATCATATTACATAAAACACAAAACTGGTTGTTCAAAATAATGCAAAGTTTTATAACTACTTTTAGATTAAAAAAGGTCCAACTCTTCATGGATTTTGGCCAATTTATTTTTTTCTGTACATTTTTCAGTATTTCCAAATATCCTCTAGTAAGCATTCCTTACTTAATCAAAGCAGTAAAAATCTAATTGGTTGAATCCTCCTTCTTCCTGTATATTTCCTGGTCAAGAACTCATTACACATAACTCTTGAATGGGATGGTAAAGAGAATACTCAGGGAATACTCCTTGTTACCAACTTCTACTTGAAGAAAATATTATTAAATAAGTCAAGACTGCTTAGAGTAAAAAGCATCTACAGATACTGTTGGCGTTTTCATTATCAAGCTTTTGCAGTAAGTAGGAATCCTATAACTGATTTACTCACTGGTTAGTCATCAGTGTATCGTGAGGACTGAAAAAATTACCAAATGGACCTTTGAATTAGGATTCATTAATTAAGGAAAAGTCGTAGTAAATATGCTGAAATTGAAAGGAATTTACTATAATTCATTACTATATTGCATAGAGCTTAAAAACATGATCTCCAAAGGCAGGAAGATGATTTGAGTCTGAACTGCATCGCCTATTAGTGTTTTGATTTGGGGGAAATTATTTAACACCTTTAGTTCCATTTTCCTTTTTGTAAAAGAGGGTTCATAATAATAGTACCTATTTTGTATGCTTATTAATTGCCTGAAGAAAGCTAGTGATTTAGAATTCTTATTAAAGTGTTTGATATATGGTATTTAATAAAATGCAGCTATAATTTTATGTTGTTGACATTACTATTTTTACTATTAAAAAATAAGGAGAAAACCAGTTAGTCATAAACTCATAATGACATTGCTGTGATGTAGTGAAACTGTGTGGTTATAAAATTTCCCCTTTTTTTTTGAGTTCTTTGATTGATCTACCAAGTTGACATAAGACGGATTAACAGGAGAAAGACTAATTTAATTTCATATATATGAGGTCCCAAAGGTAAGAGACCCAAGGGTAAGTCAGGTAATTGTTTATGTGCCATCCTGAGCAAAGTAATGGCACAGGAGCCTGCTGCTTCAAAGGGAAAAGGGTAATTAACAGAATAAGAAAAGCAAATGGAGGGAAATTAGATCTTTGTCCTGCCATGGACACGTCATTCAGATAAAAGTAACCTCTGGTAATATCTCTGCTTCTGGACCATACTGCATGTCTAAATTCTTTTAGGTAAAGAAAAATTTTGTCTTGAATCTGCTGGGATTTGATTACCTTCAGATGAAAACAATCTACATGCCAAGTGACACATTCCGGGGCAGCCTTTCTATTCTGCTCCCCTTCACAGCTTTGTGTTTGGAATTGTGTGACAAAGAGCATCCTCTTTGCATCAGTTACATTTTACAGAAAAGACATATTATTGAATAGTTCAGTCTATCCATTTCTAAATATTTTGAGAACTAAGTGTAAAAAAAAGAATAAATCCAGTTAGCTAAACCTCTACATATTCATGTTCAGAAATGTTTGTATTCAAGAATTTTGCCCACTTACAAAATTTTGTCTTTTCTTACTGATTTCTGAGAGCTCTTTATTTACATTTAATGAGTATTTTTTTTTCCAAAAGAAAATGTATGTTTTCACTCTGTGGTTTGTATTCTTACTGTCTTAAGAGTATCTTTTAGTAAACGAGATTTGATTTTTAGTACAATTCATCAATATTTCCTTTCTGCTACTGCTGTTTGTGTCCTATATACAAAGTCTTTACCTACCACAATATTATGAAGAGTTACACTTGATACGTTGTAGGAACTTTGTTTTTATTGATCTTTCACCTTTGGTTTTATTGATCTTTCACCTTGTACTATTTACTGAAAGGTCAGTATTTCCCCAATGTCTTGAAACTTTAATTACAAATTGCAAATCAGGACACTTTATAAACATAGGCCTATTTCTGGAGTCTCTATTCAGTTCCATTTCTCCATTTGCTTTTATGCTAATATAATTCCACACTGTTTTAGTTAATATACCATTATAATAAGTTCTGCTATCTTGAGGTTTATGGCATTCAGCCAGGTTCTTCAAGATTTTCTGGTTATTCTTGATTTCTTGAATTTCCATACAAATTTTAGAAAGAGCTTATTAATGTTGACAAAAAAAGGTCTCAGAAATCTGAACAGTGTTGCAATGAATCTATAAGCAACTTTTGGAAACAGTTGTTTTATAATACTTTTTAAATATAATACATCTAACCCATACACATGGTGTAGCCTCCATTTATTGGGTTCTTCTTTAATTAATCTCAATAGTGATACAGTTTTTAGATAAAAAATTTTTGCTTGATTCATTCCTACATAATTAGCTGTATTGTTGCTGCTACAAATAATGACTTTGTTAAATTTCCTTTTAGAAATTCTTTGTTGAGGTATATACAGGCAAATAGTATATCTTTAGATTCCTCGTGAAGAAAAAAGCACGTCAATTCACGATATTAAGTGAAAGACACAAGACTTGAATCAATCAGATACTTCAAATTCCATTTTCTTCTTATCTTCTAATCTCTTTCTTTGGAGATAACAGTACCTCCAATTCAGAAACCTAGTAGTCATATGTGACATTTTTTCTCTCAATTTTCCATATTCACCCACCAAATCTATATATTCTAGTTTCTTCACATGACTCAAAATTATTCTTCCCACCTCTCCCTCACACTCACGCTTTATTTAACTTACATCCTCATCATGAACACTTAAAAGAGCCATGAAATGAATTCTTGTCCTTCCATTTAAATCTTTCCTCATAAAACTTATATGACACACTCTGTTTATAGAAGTTAACATTAAAATTTAGCTTTTATTTTAATTTTTTTACATTACTACGTATGAATGTTCCTAGAGGATAATTTGTTACCTGACTTAGAATACCATTGCCCATGAGACAAAATTCAGGAACTATTGACCCATGTTCATATCCACATTTATATTACTTCTCTGACTTTTTTAGCATAAAATTTCAGCAGCAACAAGCAAAAGCTCCAACATTTTTATTAATTTAGACTTTCGGACATAAGTCAGTTTGAATAATCTAAATCAGTCCATGGTAAATTTCCTGTTAAAATCATGGCAATTTCCATTATTTTGGGTTTTTTTTCCTTGTGATACAGTTGTTCTTCATGACCTCTGCAGTATTGAGAAAAGATGCAAAAACTTGTCAATTATGAGTTTTTTTAAAATATTCTATTTATTCTGTTGTAGTTAGCAATAAATTCCTGCACCAGTCAATATAACAATGTGAAAATATTTAATAAGTGCATCAATTGAACTGCTTGAAAGCTGTGCACTAAACCTATGTTCTCCTAGATTGCAGAGGCTGGATATTTGAATTCCAAAAGTATAAGTGACTTTAGAATGCTCAGTCAATGTATCTATTTCAATCTGTTCCCTGCATTGACAACATTATTATCAACCACTTTGATATTTACAAGGAGGAATAGCTAGGAGATGTATATATTCATTTTTAAATGGAATGTTTCTCTTCAGTGAACACACTTGTAACTAGTTTCTGAAGTGTTATCCCAGGCAATCTTATCTGATGTAGATCTGAAATATGTCTGAGTAGTAGTGTCAATTAACAACTAAATGAAAAATACTTTATGATCCTTCGCACAAAACATCAATGTCACTCAAATAAAGTAATTTTGATGTCCCTTGCTGTATTTGTGGAAATCTTTATGATCTTTGTAAGCATAGATGAGTAACAAAATTGGTAAAGATTAAAATAACAGTTTTTCAATTGACGGAGTTTCTGGAATTACTCTGTATTATAAAAATCAGCATATTCATGAAACATCAATTTTCATTGCTTCACTGCCTCTTAATTGATGGAAATTCCTGATATGACATAGAAGACTCTCTTTGTATTCTAGCCGCAGGTATTTCTGTTCAATAAGTCTTACCTGACTCTTCCTCAAAGAACAATAAAAGCATCAGATCATAGCTAAAGGCATTCAAAAAACCAGTGCTGCAAATAGAAAAGTCTTATTCAAAAAATTTTTTGATCATAGTCTTTAAATTGAAAGCAGGAGTTTCCTATGCTCCTGTCAAATTGGTTGGAACTGGTTTGAAAGCCCAAATTGAAGTTCATATACTCAAATCAAAGGCTAAATGAACTGTCTGAAAGTCCAACAGAGTGTGATGAAGAGAAGTACAATTTTTCATGATGGCTGGTCAAGTTATCCCTGCGTGATATGCTTCAACTTCCACAGGGCTTTATATTATCCTCCCACTCTTACTTGGTGACTAGAAAATGTTTTATGGTACCTTTAGTAATAATAGAACTTACAGGAAAAGCAAATCCCTCCTTTAAATAATATATAGGCTCAAAAATATAGCCTATAACATTTTCATTAATTGTACTTTTCTGTTAAAATTTTTATGAGTTAAATTTTCTTAGTGTGACAGTCTTCTGAAGTTATGTTTCTATTGTTATTTTGCTTTCTCCAAAAGCAATTCATGTTGCTCTGTAGAATCATTCAGAGCTCCAATTTATCCAGTTAGCAAGCATGAGTTCAAATCATATATATTCTCCTATCTCGATTTGGAATTGTCAATTTGTAGGACTGGATAGATTATTGTCATCTGTATTTTCCAATCAGAAATCTGGGACACTGTCTTTGTAATTCATTTTTGGAATAACGATAAATAGATTAGCAAGGGAAGTGTTCCCAGTCCTGTTATCCTAATTACTCATGTTCCACAAGCATTTCCATAGGTTGTCAATAAGTATTTTTAATTCAATTCAGCCTTTCCACATACAGGAAAATGACTCTTTGCATTTGATTGTGGAGATTTCTACTTTTCTCAATTTAATTTCCTACTCACATATTTTATAAACTTTAGCTGGCAAAGAAATAGGTAGTCTAAGCTCTTGATTAAGACAGAGCTGAGATAAAATTTTTCTTCTACAGCAGAAGATTTTATTTTTAAATCAAGGATTTTTAAATCAAGGGTCTCTACTTTGGATTGTTATAATCAAATGAGATGCAGTGTGTAAAAGTATCTAGTCAGCATATAGTAACTACTCGAAAATGTAAGGATTATGATTACTCTTTGTACTGCATATTTTTGGAATAACTTGATTATGCTATTTGAATATTATATAGTCCCTAAATTTCATAATTCTGCTTCATTGTAGTCTATATTCAGGTCATTGATAACAAGTGTTACAAAAAAAAAGAATGAAAGAAATAGTGACCAGGTAGAAAAAAGCTTTAATAAAGACTATTCTAGGCTGAAATCTACTTATTAATAAGTACGTGGTGGGGCCTCCCTCATGGTGTAGGAGTTAAGGGAGCTAACCCACATGGCACAGCAAACCTCTCCTGCCTCACCAGCTGCTACCATCAGCAATGTGTTTCAATGGATCTGCCTGTTCTGCTCCCCACTCTGTCTCTGGTGAATCCTCTCACCCCTCTGCACCTCTGGCCTACACCACAGTTTTTCTATGCATAAATAAATAAATTTTTAAATAATCGGTGCATAAATATTCAACCTGCTAAACCAGTCAAATGTGCTGATTATTTAACTCCATATTACCTGCAAGGTATCTAGAGCATTTTGTCAAATATCCTGCTTAACTTTATACATACATGCATGTACAAATACACATACATGCACAACGAACATGAAAATACCCACACTAGCTTGAAGATAAACTAATAAATCATTCTAGAAAGACCTGTTATCAGTGAGCCTATGATAATTCCTAATAACTGACAATTTTGTCACTAATCAAGAAAGATTCAATTTACTCAATATATTTATTGGTCACATACTACTTTTATATTTTTGAGACATTTCTCATCTGATTTCTTTTATATTTTCAGCTCATCTATGATTATATCCTTGATGTCTACTCTAGCAGGATTTCAGCTTATCTATCTTCTTCAGTCTCTTCCCAAACTGTATTTGTTATGTCTGCACTTTCAGCTATATTATATCTGGCTCCATTATTACTCTTTTTTAACTTATCTTTCAACTCATTGATGGATGTCATATCAATTTTAGGGCAGAGACATTTCTTAAAATTCTAAAACACATCAAGATTATTTGTTTCTATGCTCCTTCAACAGTAATAATACAATTTGTAATACTGTACTTTGAAGTTTCCCCTGTATATCTTACACACGGTCTTATATCTGAATGTAGAGTAAAATAAAGCAGAGCTATACAATTTTTTTTTAACAGAGTGGTTAGTGTTGGCTTCCTTGTGAAGGTTTCATTGAACAAATATTAGAAAGATATGGAGGGCACGCACAACAAACATACACACAAAGAGTGCTCCTGGAGGCAGGAAGATCCAGTGAAATTCCTGATGGTGTAGTTGTCTAATTAACAAAAAAAGGACCAAAGTGACTGGGGCTGAAGAAGTCAGCGAGGTAGCGGGGGTATACTGAAGGGTCTTGTTGGTCATTCCCTGAAAGGTAGGGGAGCCCTCGAAGACTTTTGAACAAAGAGGTGGTGTAATCTGATTTATATTTATTTTTATTTTTTATAATAGTTTTCTTTAAAGATTTATTTATGCATACAAGAACTCTGGTGTAGGCCAGAGGTGTTGGGGGGGGGGGGCGGTGAGAGGATTCACCAGAGACAAAGTAGGGAGCAGAACAGGTGGATCTACTGAAGTACACTGCTGAGGGGAGCAGTAGGCAAGGCAGAAGAGGTCTGCTGTGCCATGTGCGAATTTCCCTGGCCAGGGATGGAACTAGTGCTGCAGTGGCTGCAGATAGCTTCATAGTGCTGATACTTAACCTGCTGCACCACCAGGGAGATCCTGATTTATATTGAAAATATATAATCAAGGGTACCTACTTTGTATTGTAGTGTCCTGCACTGTTGAGATCAGAACATAGAGAATAAGGATGGGAGGATAAATATAATTTAAAGATGATGATGTCTTTGATAAACACTGGAGGTAGTGGGATGAGGTAGGATTCTGGACATTTATTGAAAATACAGACAACAGGAATTTTTGAAAGAAAAAGGAAAGTCAAAGATAACGACAACGTTTTTGGATTGACCAATTGTAAGATGGAGTTATTTCTAACTTAGATATAATGTGGCAAGTTTATGGGGGAAGATCAGATATTTATTTGGAATATATTTGTTTTAAAATGTCTATTAGGTATCAGTAATTACTCAATAAATGTGTGGTGCCTAATTATATTTAACACATATTATTCTTTTGTATATAATCATATATAATTTTTTTTAAGTTTGTAATAGCTGGCTTTCAAAAACTTTCTTTACTCTAGATGTTATTTTTTTTCACCAATGTATTAATACTTCTTTTCTTAGTATAATGTGGGGGGAAAAAAGGAAATCCTCAGGATTTAGAGTAGGTATTTTGATAGGTACTGGCTGATTAAACATGTTATGTACAAAATATGCAAAAGTAAGGTAAATTTCCACTATATATTCTCCCATTATATTTTTCATAGTATTGCTATGCACACATTTGAGACAAATATCCACTAAAATGCACAAACGGAATGTGTGTGTGTGTGTGTGTGTGTGTGTGTGTGTGTGTGTGTGTGCATAGACATGTACATATTTGGCTAGAATTGCTGTGGTAAGAAAGTTGCTATTAGTGAAAAATTCTGAGAACTTCTTTAGATTTTTGGAACCATTTATAATACAATTGTAAAAACTATATAACAAGTAGTAACAAATAGTAAAAATATTTTTTTAATTCTTACTTGATTAAACCTAATTTCTCATAAATTACATACTGATTTGCACATCCATTTCTTTTTAAAATTAACAGCCTGATCGATTTGGGGTCTGCTTAACAAAGCTGATTCTGAAACTGCAGACCTAAGACCTGAGTCCAGATGGCTAATTCTTCTTAGCTCCAATTTCTTGGCGCTACACTCAAAGAAATTAACATAGTGCAAACGTCAAGTAGGTAGCTTACCTACTTGAAGTTTACCTTTTTCTACGATCTAATTTCCTGGTTTATTTTCTTATTAAACTTCTGAGGCTGTTTCCAGCAGTATAGTCATATCTTAGAAGTCAATGTTTATTTAAGATCAATGAGAGTCAAAGGTAAAGAAAGTATTATATAAAATATAAGTCAAGAGAAAAATAACTTGGTATGCACATTTTTATCTATGTTTAGCTTTGAAGACATACTGTGCTAACAGGATGCCAAATACTCTTGTATTGACTGTTCAGTCAACTGTTAAATGAGAAAAGTGTCTTATTTTTAATTTTGAAGATTAACTACTTTCAAAGACAAGTGATCCTCTAATTAAATTCTTCAGTTAAGCCATCTAGACAAGAAAGATCATTATATCAAGAAAAAATGTTTCAATTTGTTTTCATCTGTAAATCAAATGGTCTTTTTAATGTGATCTTTAATTAACTCCACCATTTTTGATCATTTCAATATCTTCTTTGAAATGTCCTTCCATTATAAAAGACAGTAATAATGAACAGAGGCAGAGGTTTCCACCGTACCCACTGTCACCAGTTAAAAGCAAAATTACATATTGACAGTCTCCTAATCTAGTATCTTCACTCCCACTAGTTTTGATCAGTACCATGAAATTTAAGAAAAGCCCTTAAAATTTGGTGAAGTAAAGATTTATTTTCACATCTCTCCAAGTAATGTGTGCATGCTCCCCAGTGTGTGCTCCAACCTTGTAGCCATCTAGAGATGCCTATAAAGTATCACGTAATCAGCACTCCACTAATTTGATTCTCCTTCCATATATTCTCGGTCAAAATACACCTGTCCTGTACGGCTTTTTTGAGTGCTGAGAAGTATTCCCAGATTAATGTAATTCACAGATTGGAGCCAACAGTCACTCTGCACACCTACTCTGCCCCCTTACTGCTAGTTATCCAGTGGTATACCCCCTTCTTCAGTACAGACCCTGAGCTTTAAGGTCACTGATGTGGGTGTGTCCCTGAGTTAACAACAGCAGAGAGGCTGTAGATGGCAATTGCCTCTCCCTTTCATGGGTTGTAGTATCCTGAGGTGACTTCAAATACTATTTAATTCCGTTTTTCCTACTACTTTCCACCATGCCATTGCTCTTGATTATAACATAGTACTCCCTTTTATCATTCAGGTGCTCTTGTCTTTTTTTAGGTGTAAGTTGGCCGTAAATATAGGGAAGAGGCAAGTCCATGTGATCTTCACTCTGTAACCATCTTGCCAGACTCCCCCAGAATATAGACTGGGATGTACTCTTCTTAGAATAAGATTTTCAGAGCAGATATTTAAAAACAGTGATCAATGAGAATAAAAAAATGTACTTATCTGCTGATTTCCTTTAGTGTCAATCTGAATATATATCCTTCATTAAAAGGCATGATCTTAGGTTAGTAAACGATATTTCAATAAAGAATACTATTAAGTATAATTAAATAGAACATATGCCAATAACTCTACCTACCAATTAAATTTAATTTAGATCATGAGGTTCAGGATAACTAGACACTTTAATTATTGATTTATATTGAGTAAACATATGTCCATTAATGGAATTAAGATGGGATGAATTTTAATTGTAAAATGGGAAGAACATTCTAAAGCTTTGCCCTCACAACATCTAGTATATAATATCATCTACATATCTTCCTAGCATTGTGCTTAGCATACAAAATAAACAGAAATTCTGTTGTTAAGTAAATCATGGACACTTTAGGAGGAAATAAAGTCCCACTACTACAGTTTCTTTAAGCAGAAGCTAGACAGCTGGGTGACAGATACTTCTGTAAAGGTTCCTAAGGGAGTAGGAAATTGGTTAAGATAAAGCTTAAAGTCCCCTTGACCTCTAAAATTATTTGATCTTACACCTTCAATAAACTGACTTTTGCACTTCATAATACCTTGCTGATCATTCACCTACTGTGAAAGAAAGATGCAGTTTTAACAGAAAAGCTTTCTCAGACCTAGTCCTTCTCATATATTTGAAGGATTCTTATTATTTTCCTTAGGGTAAGCAGATATGTAGGATCACACACAGGCTTCAAAAACTGAATTGATAACACTTAACAGGAAGCAAAGTTGACTTCACTGCAAAAACTCAATAGAGAATGGGATAACTAATTAAAAGAACTGTCCCAAACAAATCTGAGATATGATTGTAGTTGCTGAAAAGGACACATCTATTCTTGTTTTGTTTGCCTTCCTTACTCTGAAACTGTATGAACTGGAGTTACCTACTGCCTATTGCCTCAAGATTAACTTTATTAGCCTTCTACTACCCCAGCAAGCAGGAGTACAGTCTCAATGTGACATAACTCTAATTTTGGTTTATCACACTGGTGGCTTGATTTATTACTTTATCCTCTATATTGCATTTACCACACTTTATTATAAAACTAATAAAACAACAATATTCTAGATAATTGATATCCAACTTTCTAACTGAGCCTTTGTTTTCACAGAATTGACTGAAATGATAATGTGTTTTCTAATTGTACAAAAAAGGCATTTTTCCTTTGTCATAACATAAAAACACATTTTTAGATCATAAATTTTCCTATTTTTTCTTCCTTGCTATCACTATCCTTTCTTAGTTTCACCTAATCACTCTACTTCCTCAAGTTTTCTTGAATTCTAATGTTATACTTTATATTCATGATAAGCACAATGCTACTTGGCCTTCAAGAGCCTGATACATAGAATTTGCTTTATCTTACAAGATTCGGGCATGAAAATATATATGAATATGTTGAGTATACATTTAATATATATTGAGTATCCCCCATATAGAAGTTATTGGGATAGAAACAAAGATACAAATGCATTTTCCCATGAAACATGCACTCAGTTACTCACAGTTTTGTGGCAATCAGACAGAAACAGTATATAGTGAATAGTTATACAAGGTAAAGAGAAAGATTCAACAAATTTTTGGCATCTAAGCACACATCTGCTATACTTCTCTCTACCAAGAGTTGCATTAGATTTCAAAACAAGGACTGAAAGGTAGTGTTTGATGGTTTGGTTATTTGTTGGTGAGTGTCTTGTAAGAGCATCTAAACTAGCTACATTAGGTGCTCCTATAAAAATATTTATTAAATAGAAGCAGCTCACTGAGTCTCTGTATAGGTAAGAAAGAACTAGTGGGATATAGTTAAGACCCCAACTCTGAGCTTATACAGCAAGCTACCCCAGTAGCAGCCTTACCACAGCTGCCCCCAAAGTCAAGGCCTGACACTCTCATTGCCAGCTTTGTCCATGGGATGATGTGACAAAGGTCTCTTCATCACACCTGTGTATATTCCCCAATAAACCGACATAGCCCTTCATCTCCCTCCTCTCTCCCCTCCCCTCCCCCCCCTTCCTCCTCTTCCCCTTCCCCCTCTTCTTCACATCACTCAATCCTGCATCAGACTCTGATGTATATTTTTCTGACTAGCACACATTTGGTCATTTGTCTGAAATATAATTGAAGGAAGTTAAGGAAAGAAACTCCGGCTTCTACAATAGCTTGGGCAGGTGTAAACCCTCATGTAATAAATTCCCTTAATAGTGAATGAAAGTTCAAAAGATGCTACACTGTCAAAAGTATGTAAATAACTACTGGGAATACCAAAACACACTTTAGATATGATATGATGCTTCTAAAGTTATTATCTCAAACTTGTTATGTAATTACCACGTGACACTCCACTATGGTGAAAGTGGATTTCTAGTCAAGGAAGAGAAGAATGTCATGGAAGAATAATTCTACAGGAAGGGAAATGGGTGCTGATAGGAGACAGACTCTTAAATTGCTTTCAAAACATTTGTTACAGAAACAACAACTGCATACTATTTATCTGGTCATAAGTTTTTAACCCCTTCTTAGTAAAATGCACTCAACCACGACACTGAGACTTTCGATTAGCAATCAGAAAACCTGACTCCTTGTCTACAATGACATTCTGTGGGAAGAGATGATTCATTCACCTGATAGACATTTGCTTATAATGTATACGTCCCAGAATTTGAGGATGCCTGAAAACACAAGCTATTTCAGCATATATCCAAGTGTGCCACACAGCCTTTTATTATCTGCCAACAGTTTTACATAAAGAAGCTGGGTTAGGGGTTCCTTTAACTGTTGCAGCAAGTTGACAAGTTGTTGTATGTGCTCTTTTCAGCAACAAGAACTAAAAACCTTGTCAAAGTCACACTGTTTTGGAGACAGACTGGCATGACTTCTACAGAGTCAACAAAAGCTGCAGCATGAGGACAGCTGATCTATGAGCCATCCAACCCAGCAGCTGCCATAAAGGCCCATCGCCTGCTAATCAGTGGACATATTGGTGTTGCGTGCTGCTTCCTCTATGTCACTTATGTAGCAACACTGCTCATCAAATGGGGTCCAGATAGGTGCTCTCCTGGGGAAGTTCCTAAATACTGCAGAACTCAGACTATTAAAAAATAATGTGGTACTATAGCATTGGCAGCAGCAAGAGAACAAAGAATGGACACTTGAATTTCTTATTTAATCATAGCAATTTGACATTACCATTAATTAATATTTGCTTATAACTTTATTTTTTCTTCCACTAATCCTATTCCACCATCCTTTTTTGTTGATGCTTATATTTGCCATGGAAGGTTCTCAAAAAGTGCAATGAAGAATTTTGTCTTCATTGTTTTTTTTTAACCTGAATTTCACCCATCTTATTATCAATGTAGATGTCAACAAACCAGAAGAAAACAGTATGAGCTCAGGTTAGTGAGCTAGAAAATACTTTTTTCCTTGAAACCATCACAAATTGAAAAGGCAAAAGACCTAATGAGAAAAAGGTATTTTCAAATCATATATATGACAAGGAGGTACTATCCAAAAAATATCTAGAATTCATAAATCTCAAAGCAAAAAGGAAGGGAGGAGGGAAGGAGGAAGGAAGTAAAAAAACTATGCAGAAGATATAAACAGACATTTTTTTCAAAGAAGACATACAGATGGCCAACAGGTAAATGAAATGATGTTCAACATAATTAACCACCAGGGAAATTCAAAACAAATCCACAATGAGATGTCAACTTATACCTGTTAGAAAGGCTATTATCATAAAAATTAAAAAATAACAAGGGTTGGCAAAGATATGGTAAAACAGGAAACATTTGTGCACAATAGTTGAAGGTGTAATTGTTGTGGCCACTATGAAAAACAGTATGGAGGTTCCTCAAAAATGTGAAAGTAGAACTACCATAGGATCCAATTTCTGAGTATTTATACAAAGAGGATGAAAACACTAACTTGAAAAAGATATACTCATCTCTAAATTCATGGCAGCATTATTTATAATAGCAAAGGTATTAAAACAACCTAAGTGCTCATCAATTAATAAAGGGATAAAGAAGATAATTATATATTATATAATGTTATACATACCCATACACATGTTGTGGAATATTATTCAGTCATAAAAAATGAAGGAAATATTGCCATTTTGTGACAACATGGGTACACCCTAAGGGTCTTACACTAAGTGAAATAAGACAGACAGAGAAAGCAAATACCCCATGATCTCTGACAGGTGAACTGTTGCGAAAGAGAGAGAGAGATGTCATGTTTATAGATAGAGAACAGATTGTTGGTTGCTAGCAGCTGAAGATGGGTTATTGGGAGAAATGGGTGAAAGAAGTTAAGAAAGAAAAATATAAACATTATTCAGCAACCACTGCTCAGGACTGGGGATAGGGTGAGGCAAATGAGACTCACCTTGGGCACAAAATTTAAGGGACACCAAAGAACTCAGAAATCAATATATACATCATTTTAATGTATTTTTAAATGAAAATTAATGCAAATAATCTATGTGAAAAAAATATCAAAATTTCAACTGAGGACAGAACCTTAAAATCACGTCTCATACTAGATCTACCTCACACTAATCCCAAGCCTGTGCAATACAATAGAGACATTAACTCTGGATGATTTTAATAATAGTCACCATCTTGAGGAACCGAGGTAATTCATGAAAAACCTAACTCATTCATCCTGACTCATTTGATAAAACATATTTTATCCTTTTACCAACCCTCACAATTCTGGAATATAGGCTCTAGTCAGGAAAAATGTACAATGATTAAAGACTTCAATTTTCCAATACATAAATCAATAACAGTTTCATCTTTATTCTTTTTAGATCTGTAAAGTTAGGAGACCTGAAACCTGGCTCTGATGCTTTTCTGTACTGTGTTTTTTGATGTACACTACCTTTCTGAACCCCAGTATCTTCAACTATTTAATAGACACAAAGGGACCCAAAATCTAATAATAACAAGAACCTTGCTCACAGGGTGACAGTCAGTATTAAACAAGGAAATAATTGTAAAAGCACCAATGGCAGTGCCTGAAACACTGTAATGATTCAGCTGATATCAGCTAGATCTAGATGGGATTATTAAGAGCTTGCATAGACTGCAAACATAATGCGTACTGAAATGGAAAACATGGTCAAATAACATTCGGCACTTTTCTTGTAAGCAGAAACTGTATTTAAAACACTCAGTTCCCATTTTACATTTTCTACATGAAAATCAATGAAAAATCAGTAGCCGTTACCTTTTTACTACATCTGCTGAGCATTCACCATAACCTACACAGTAGAACTGAGTTGAGATAAATTGTGATTTCAATCAATACATATGACAAAAACATTCTGAGAAGAAAACATATCCTTTTCTTAGGTGAGTATTCTCATTATACTTTAAATTATTTAAAATATATATACGACGCACAGTTATATAATCTGTTTTACTATTATTGAGCTGGCAATATTATGAAGATAGCTATAAAATTTTATTCATCATATAGCAAATCAATGTTAACTTTTATTGTGGAATGAAAACATAATGATTTCTGAGAGGTTTTGGTTTGACTTCTGACGATTTAGCATCTTGCAGATGATAGCTGAAATACTGAATTCATTACTAAGGGCAATATTTGCCAAATGAAAATCTAAGTGACTGAAATGGCTCGTTTTCTTCAGACCAATTTTTATCTTTTGCCAGATGAGATGTGAAGATGTACACTTGAATCCGGTGGGAAGGAATGACCAGGATCCCTCACACCACACAGAGAAGGACGGCATGTCACTGGCTGACATCCAATTAGGTAATTAATGTTTTTTGACAGAAAGAACTCATATTATTTCAACAAATATGACATGTTTCATATTCCTGCACTCTTTTTGCCTTTTCTTTTCATTTTTACTTCAGATAAGACACAAAAATGAAATAGCTGCTGGTTTAGGGAAACTTAGCAATATTTTAGTTGTAAGAGAAATGATGTTTGTCCCATTTATAGGAGATTCACAAACAGACTCTACAGCTCAAATATTGATAGATTGTTCAAAAGTTAGGTAAAACTAAAAAACAGTAATTCTGCTGAGGATAAACAGTGGGCTTTTTTCTTAAATAAAAAAGGTGTAATCTGAAGGCAGTCAATGGAATGATTAGGCCGGGGGTCAACAAGCATTTCTGTCAGGTGCCAAGCAGTACATTTTCCACAACCACACAAACTGCCTTTGCCAAAAGAAAGCAGGCATAGGCAAAACACACAAACAAATAACTGTGGGTGTGTTCCCTTAAAATATTTAAAAAGCAAGTGGTGAGTCAGATTTGGTCTGCAAGGCTTAGTATTGTGAACCCTTTGTCTAATCTGATCTCTTTATTTTAGAGAAAAGGAAAATCAGACCCAGATAACAAATATGTTTAGTCAGTCTCTAACAAACATAGGAGCTCAAGTCGCAGTTAAGTTTTCCGTGGTGGCCTAGACTGCTATTTTTTCTTCCATTGCATCATTGTTATATAAATGAGAAAAAGAAATACTGCTTCTGTGTCTTGGACCCTAGACTGTTTATTTCTTCACTGCAGACTGAGACCTGTAAACTCATAAGCCTGCCAGCACCAGACTTCAATTTTCACACATCTAATTATTTCAGAAGTAGCCTAAACAAGGAAATGTTTAGCCTTTTAGAGTCTGCCTGCTTTGAATGTCCCATGAAACCTCACCCAACAGCTGTTACCTACTGATAACAGAGGGTCTTGCAGTTGTAAGGTCCCAAGTTGTCATCGTCTTTCACAGCCCTGACACAGAGCTGCCCACCAGGAGGTTAAGCAACAGTAGGGCATGTCCAAGCTCCCTGCTCAGTTTCCCTCTTTCTTGGGAATGCTCTTGTTCCCTCTCCTTCTGAATAACAGACCACTGATTCAGAGTCTTTTTTTCCCTTCCAAATATTTATATATTTCAATGTTTGTCAGTTTTATTTATTTTTTTAATAACTTATTCTTTTCATTGTGGTAACATTAGGACTCTCCTCACCAGGTATTGCCACTGTAAGATCCCTGACACCAAATCACCCATAGTTCAGCACCAGAGTCCTTTGTGCTGCCTTCCCTCTGTGTTCCTACTCCTCCCATCTCCCTCCTTTGGTCACTTAGATCTATAGTCAGACTTAGTTTTTAAGGTTGTCTTTCTCTGTGAAAAGCAGGAATGAGGACTCTCAAAGATGGATATTGCCGGTGTATTCAGCAATTTCACTCCCTGGTATCTATCCAAAGAATACAAAAATACTAATTCAAAAGGAAACTTGTAGTCTTCTGTTTAGTGAAGCACCATCTACAATAGCCAAGATATGGAAACAACCTAAATGCCCCCAAACAGATGAGTGGATCAAGAAGATGTGGTCCACATATACAATGGAATTTTATTCAGCAATCAAAAAAGAGTCACAGTCTTTAGACACTCATGCTGAACTCACCTCACACACAAACCTGTCAGGGCATTGCAAGTTAAACCTTGCTGTGCTACATTATCTGGCATGGTCATATCTTTTTCCTTGACCAGCAAACGTATCCCTCAAACTCCTATAATTGTGATTCATAAAAAGACAAAACAGAAAAAAAATTAAATCATATATAGATACATATTTTTAAATCCCTCAAAAGATTTGTTAGGGAAATTATTTTAGTAAAGTACATTTCTCAGGAAATTTTTTTTTAAAGATTTATTTATACATACAAGCTGGGGTACAGGCCAGAGGTGTGGGGCGGCAAAAGGGTTCACCACAGAGTGGGGAGCAGAACAGGCAGATCAGAAATACACTGCTGAGGGGAGCAGCGAGCAAGGCAGGAGAGGTCTGCCGCACCATGTGGGATTGTCCCCGGCTGGGCGTCGAACTCGCGTTGCTCGCTGCCGACAGCTCCACAGCGCAACGCTCAACCGCTGCGCCACCAGGGAGGCCCTCTCAGGAAATTTTTTGATATAAAATGGATTAAGGATTATATTCGTGTGTGTGAACCTATCTCTGTTTACAGAATTTAGTTCCTCTTTTTTCACAGCTGCCAGAAAATAGTAAGGAGAATGAGAACTAATAGACTTTTCCAGAAAAAGATTTTCTTTATAATCTGCATACCCCATTTATAATGGGACAAGGTTATAAATTTTCTATGACAGGGTGATAGAAATAGTTAGAAAATTCAACCACTCCTTACACATGTGATTACCCTTTCAAGGAAAGATGCATTTCTGCTGTGTAATTAAAAACATTTATGTTGTACAAGTGGGATAACAAGATATCTACAAAGGTATAAATGACTATGTGAAAGTAACCATTTTCAAATATCATTTCTGATTCTATTTTCTGTACACAGGCTGTATTATTTTTTGTATCATAAAAGTGATACGTTGAGTACTATGATAGACAGAGGTTAGTGTTTAGGAAACATTACTCCCTCTGACAACTATCTAAATTGAAAAGCTACACTATACTCCCTGCCATGTTGATTAGGCACCAGCCATGTTACCTCCTTTGACCATCATGAGGTTAGCACAGAACATCTGACATGAATGGAGGCCTGAAATACACTTACATTTACACAGCTGGACCACATACGAAGAAACAGAAAAGGCTGGAAATCAGTGACTCATAACAGTGGCAAAGCACTTGGTAACAGTGTTGCCTAAAATAACCTGAAAACAGAAATTTAGCTAATAAATTTGCAAAACCAGATGATAAAATTTTAAAACTATTATAAATGTAATGTGTGAGCTGGCTCCTGTTAGCTGCTTTTGTTACAGATATAACAAAATGATGACCTCAGAGTAAGACAAGTTAGTTAAAAGATAATTTAGAAGGAAAATAAAGATAAATTACAGAGTTGTTTAAATTTTTTCACCAAAGCAAAGGTGAGCATTTAAACTCAGATGCAAGGATCTGATCTGAGATCAGATCAAACACAGCATATAATCATTAAATGAAAAAGGCCTTTTTTGTTCAGCTTGTGTGTGAAATCAATCCATTATAGTTCCTTCCTTGTATTGTTGTGTTGAATTCCATTAAAGAATTAGCCATATTTAATTTATCAATTCTCTTGTTGCCTCTAAAGCTCTTATGAAAAACCAGGTCCAATTCTTTTTGTGGACATAGGTTTTTAGGTATTAAAACTTAGACTTACATCACTTGGTCAACGATAGGTGCAGTTCTAGCTATATAAGAAATTGTCAACTCTTTTGCTAAAAGTACAATGTCATATTCCCAACAAGTGTAAGTATTTGAAAAGTGAGATAAAACAATCACTTTTGGTAAGGAATATGAAGGATAGCAAGTAAATGATCACAAATTTATCTAAAAGGAGTAAAAGCTCACAGTTTTTAGTTTAACGTGTTAAAACTGTAGTTTTTCTCTATACTATCATTTGTCAGCTATAAAAATATAATGAAAACACATTCCATTAAAAAATAATAAAAAGGCAAACATATTACAGTATAATTAGGAAAACCATCAACAAGAAATATGTAAGTATCTTGTGAATAAAATCATGAAAATTTAATGAACACAAAAGATATTATAATTAATGGTAAAATGTGTTATTACCCTAGTTGGTGAAAATATCAATTTTCTTCAATTGAACTCATGAATATAATGAAATCTCAATCAAAAGTACAATAGACACAGAGTAGAAAATTACAGATTTATTCAAATTTTTATGGAAATTTATAAATTTGTTTGAACTTAATGTGGTTCATAATAATGAATGGATACTTGGGATATTTTAAAAAGAAAAGTACAAATCAGTATATAATTTATTTAAGTAACTGAGGGTATTAAAAGGATGGCACTGATACAAGAATTATTACAACTTTACAGAATTAATAAATTTACAAAGAGAATTGCATTGTTTACCCATTAATAAACAAAACAGTGAAATTAACCTCAAGCCATCCACTATGATAAACGGGGTAATTTCAAAGGCAGGGAGATATTAATTTCAAAGGCAGGGAGATATCTTATATTTATAATCATTTTAAGAGTCTGCTTTTATTAAATCACTTAGTATTCAAGTATAAGCAAAAGAGAGAAATAATCTAGTAGTTTTTATTTTAATTATTTTTCTTAGAATAATATTATCCTGAAGGGCTGACTCAAGAAGAACAGCAAGCCTAAAAGAGGGTAAGAGGTACTGACGGATTTGGGAAAGGAGGAAGGGAAACTGAGACAGTGAGGTAAAACCCAGGTTTCAAAAAGATTCAATCAATTTGCATCTGTTTTACAATTTGAGGTGGAATGTAAGATTACATTTTGAAAACTTTTTGAAAAGGTTTCACATCAACAGGTAGGTACCTAGGTAACTAGGTAGGAGTTAGCTAGGTAGTCAGTTATATACAGATAGGTACAAACAGCTAAGCTGAATATGCTGATCTAAGATGATTTCTCATTTTTCAGTTACAGAAACTTATATTCAACAACTGAAAAACCGAGTTAGAAATCAGCAGCATCAGATATGAACATATAACTTCTTTTCCTAAGGCAGAAAGCTTTCTAAGGTACCATACTGAATCATCAGAGGCTACAACTTGCCTTGGGTCACCCTCAGCTTCCCTTCTATTTTTTAGAATCAACACATACACTTGCATATGACTTATTATATGGCTAGACCCAACTGTGTGCCAGTGTGATCTGTTAGTTTTATAAATAATTACATGCTTTATAAATAACTATTATTATAAAAAGTAATTTATAAATTGCTATACTTATACATCATACTATATACTTATTATAATATGTATTATACTCTATAAAGGCATATATATACCATAAGACAATGAAATAAATAGATTTTCTCTAAAAGCTTATCTCTTTTTACTCCATTCTGTACTATTGTGAATTGAGAATCCTATCTAGGATTCAAATAAAAGTGGGGCTGCAATAATAAAGTTTTGTTGGGCCTCCCTGGTGGCACAGCGGTTAAAGTCTCAGCACTATCAAGCTATCACCAGCCACTGCAGCCTTAGTTCGATCCTGGGCCAGGGAGCTAACACACATGGCACAACAGACCTCTCCTGTCTCACCCACTGCTCCCATAAGCAGTGTATTTCAGTAGATCTACCTGTTCTATTCCCCACTCTGTCTCTGGTGAATACTCAAACCCTCCATACCTCTGGCCTTGGCCCCAGCTCTTGTATGCATAGATAAATAAATCTTTTAAAAATATATAATAAATTTTTGTTATGGTATAGCCAGAAATTAGAAATACATGAATGTTTCTAAGTGAATTGGTATATCATTTGCAAAAGAATACCATAAAAATTAAAGCAATTATACTCTTCTGTATGGAAATGTGGAAGTCAATGAAATATGATTCAATATCATATATCTTTAGTAATAATATGGCCTCAAAGTTAATGCATTTGAAATTATTACAAAATATAATGCCAGTACTACTCCTGTGGTAATAATAACAAATCTATCAACATGTAATGATTAGTTTGCCTGCTTATTCAGTAATTTTATGTAATTTAATAGTTTAAAATGAATCCCATATTTTATGAAATGAAGTTTTACCACTTGCACTGTCATAAGGAAAAAGGAGCAAATATTTCTAAAAGATCACCAGTCACTATTGCATTTATTATGAAAATAAAGCTTGTCTTAGGGATCCTATAATATATCACATCCTTAAGTTTGCCAACCAAAAACCTAGGATTTAATCACTTCCTGAGGATTTATTCACAATATTCCTATGGACAAGTTTTGTGGGGACACAGCGTGTAAAATAAGTGAGGAGAAGACATATGTATACATACTTACACACACATTATATTCATGGGCCACAGGTGATGGACTAAGGGAGAGAGGAAGGGATAGAATATTGCCTGAACCTAAAATAGGAACTTTTTAGATTTTGAAATGAAAAGTTCAGAAAATTACAAGTTTGATGTTAGAACATTCAAATAAAATACAAGTAGTATGATGAGATGGTGCTGGAAAGGGAAGCAAACTAACTTAATGGAGAGTCTTCAACAATATTCTAGGACCGTTTTTGAAAGCTCAACACTTTCAATTTTTAATTATAAAATTTAGAAAGAAATTTAAGACAAGAATCAGATTTTAAAAAGTAATAATACTGAAGCAAGGCTTAGGTCCCCAGAGTCCTCTAGATTTGGGGAATCCACCCAGACTCCAACACATTTTCATTAAATAAATGCAGGGCTTCACAAAATGCTGCATTGAAGCAAACAGATTTAGGCGACAGAAGACACTGATGGCAGAAACTGCTGATCAATCACACATTTTCAATCATAGGGAGAAGCAGCTGGATCTGTGAACATGAGAGGCTTAAATTTTGCCAGCTAAAAACTTAGATCACAGTAATAGGGGAATATGACTTGCCAAAGCTGGAACCATTTCCACTTTCATCATCTGAATATTCACACATATATGAATTTCACATGTACAGTGTACATAATACATATGAAAATGAGCTTATTTCAATAAATACTGGTGCTCTTTAGTGCAGAGTAAAGGTCTTTTTTTTTTTTAATATAGTGAAGTATACTTTTTAGCATTTTGGGAAGACCCATTTGTGTAGCACATGCCTGCTTTGTTCATACAAAATAGCACAGAGCTTTCTCTGATTGCTAGAGACAAAATGAAATATTCATGGCTCCATACAGTAGGCCAAACAAGAGTCAAGTCACCAAGCACTTTATTCTCTAGCAGATAGAGAGGTTTTTATGAAAGTCAATCCATACTGAAAGCTAACATAAAAGCAGGTATTACCAATACTGCTCCTGTACCAACTAGGGATGCATTTGGCTCAGGTTCGAGTAATCCGATGGAAAAAAATATATTTTAAAACTCTTATATATAAATGTATCTATACGTGATCTGTATATCTAAAATGCCTTGACTTTATTAATTTTTTTTTATCTTACCAAAAGGCGTCAGTGGAAGATTTTTGAACAGCTATGTCACAATGGTCACTCACCTTCCCTAATTTCAGAGGCTAAAATGTCAAAATAATGCACTTATTTTTTCCTCTAAATGAGGTAATGAAGGAGGCTAAGAGTAGAAAATTTAAGATTGGGGTGTCACAAGAAACTGGAGGTAAGGGTAGAAATGATTAACATAGTTGTTAAACCAGCTATGGAAATGAAAACTCCTTAGGCACCAATTGCTATAGCAAGTATCAGATTGCTACAGAAAGTATTTGGAGGTACAGACAGACCAGGGGTGGGATATGGAGACTGAGGGCCATTAAAGAGAATCACTGGTCCTTCCAAATCAACCTAGTCATACCCTATAAGGAATTAATTTAACAATAGATAACAATTCCACAAAGAAATGAACCCCTCTCCCAAAGAACATACTATCAGTGCAATTTCTGCACTGGCAAAAAGCAGCTCCTCCAACCTAATGAACCTATCCTTTTAAAATGTAACTTTGGCCTGCCTGCGTCTTTGCAAACATCTTCCTCTCCTGGGTAACCTTGCCTTGTGTCCCTGAAAGAAACTCTGGTGAAACTTTTCTCAGAAGTAACCCAAGGACTCGGCTCACCAAACACAACACCTCTTCAAAACTACCTCAGTAACATTACTTTAAAATAATATTACATAGGTTCCAGAAGCACATTCCTCTCATGTCAACAACTGCATTTATTTCATCATGCTCACCACCAAATACCCAGTCATCACCCATGACCAACCAGTCAGTCCTCTCTATCCATTCCCTCCTCCCTTCTTCCCCTCTAGTAACCCCTGTTCCATTGTGGAAGGGTTTGTTTTCGTTTCATTTGGTCATTTAATTTTTTCCTTTATATCCTGCAAAAGAGTGCAGCCATATAGTATTGGCCTTGGAAATACCATTTTTATGGAAAAAAAAATAATAGTGATTGTGCTGTAAAGATGAGATAGCATTTAAATCCTTCATATAAAGGCTGCTTTTGTTTTACAAATGCTAGCTTTAAAAAATGTATTTAATAAATGGTAGCTACTATTATGATGATAATAAATGGCATTATCAGTCAGGCATGGCGCACAGCAGCATGTATACAGACAGCTCCTGCCCCCAGTGACCAGGGTGGTGGAAAGGAGAGACAGCACAAAACAACCTATTAAAAAGCATAAAATTCTGAAATATAGGTAGATAGAAATTGCTTTTAAATTTTATATTATACTATGTATTTTTCTTGGTTTTCTTAATCACGACAAAAATCCCTTGAACACTAACCTTTTAAATATTGTTTCCAATAATAAAAACGGTTAAGAGATGTCAGACTGAAGAAATTAAAGAAACATATACCATCTATTTGCCAACTAATACCATTTGTTTTTCCACAGTATGACAAAAATAATTCTATGATATATTGTTATATCCTTGAACCAAAGATTTTAAGAAGTAAAACCTTATTATGCCATTTTTAGCACATATCTTCTTTTAAAATATGGTCTTATTACTGGAGGGAATATAATTTCAATCGTGATGTGTGTGTTGTGTCATTTACTTAGATAAAAATTGTAGACATAAAGCATGAAAATGATATATATCAATTGATTAAATTTAAGTAGATTTAAAGGAAAATGAGAAATAAAATATATAATTATTTAGAAAAGAAAAAGTAATTATATATTTGAAATAAAGTTCAAATAGTATTATTCAAAATTTAATTCTCTATTGAAAACTTAATTCCATGCATACACATTTTTAATATTTTTTGCCAATGTAACATTTTTCAAAAAAAATAAACATCTCTAGATCAAGTTTTTTAAAAGAGGAAGTTCACCAATTTAAGTCTTTGTCTTGAATTTCATTTTCAGGGATGCAGATGGTTCAGAAAATGACACTAGATAATTAATTTTTTTAATTAAAAGTAAATTAATTTTAGAAATGCAATTAGATTGGCTCATAAAAGTACAAGATATTTATTTACATATACTATATAAAAATGTTCAACAAAACTTTCTTTTAATAGATAAACTTTACTTGTGACTTTTTTTGGTCAAGATAAACAGAATATAGGAAACAGGTACTTAATTTGGATAAAATAATATACAAAACAGAAAAAGTTCTGCATCTTTATCCACACACCTGCAGAATTCCTACAGACCAATAAAGCATGCAGAGAAACCAGTGGTTGTGGAGAGAAGGTGTCTCTGCAGTGAAGTGGTCCTTTCTCTATGTTATGAAGGTGTAAGTCATCTGGCTCTGCCCTAAAAGTGGGGGTGGGGGTAATCAGCCTAAGCATAAGCTGAGCATGCCATGGGACAAGAATGAAAGAGCCTGAGTTTGTGATGAACTTGATGAAACACTGAGTTAACAAACTCTGGAACCACCCCATGTTTCAAATTATGGTTTTGTGAGAAAATTAATTTTCTATTGTTTAAGTCAAGTTGAGTTGAACTTCCTGTTACTTTAAGTCAAAAAAGCCTCATGATGAACATTTGCTCTGTCTGCACAATTGGAAAACCACAATATGTAGACTTGATTTGAAAAGGATACAGAGGTCATTGCAGTACATTATCTTCTCAAATCATAATGGAAATGGTAAAGGATTTTGAAAATAATATTTTGTCAACATTTAAATTCTAATGCTAAAACATGATGATTTTTTTAATAATATAGCAATTGCAATTGCTTTAATACAATCCCTGTAGTAATAGGAATTCTCCTCACTTGTGGTTCTCCCTCCATCTGAATTTCCTTAACAGAGAATTTGTTCTCCCTGTGGCTATATAGGAAAACTAAGTGCTCTGTTTTCTTACAGGAGAGGAAACATGGTCATCCAACTTCCACTTTACTGCTCCTTCTGATAAATCACTGTACTGACTTTTTTTTAAAGATGAAAAGCTATCCAAGTATTTAAGAAGTAGGAAGAGTCAAGACCTTCAAGTATTAAAGATAAGTATAAGGACTCAAGGTTTTCATTAGAAGAATTCTTCCTAAGTCTGCCTGTCATTAGAACATTAATTATGAGTGATTTTGGCACAGGTCTTTGCTAATGCAACACCAAAGCAGCTCGTTCTACTAATAGCTAGCTCTAATTCATGGGAAGGTCTTTTTTATACTAAGTACAACTCTGGATTGCCTTAACTTATCAACATTTGTCTTCTGCATTAGACCTCTCTTTTACCACATTATGATCTTTTGAATAACTGAAAGAAGTTGCAGTATACCCTTTACTTCCTGATTATTTCTTTCTGTGCCTATGTGTTGCAGGGATGGGGAAGGGAAACATACTTCAATATAATGATAATTATAATTCTCTTTTTGCAACATAATAATTGTATTTCTCTTTTTGAGGAGAAGTAAGTAGGAGAACATAACTTTGGGTTCTCTCCCTAATCACACCATCTTATTTACTCCCTTTTCTTCTTCTTGGAGTAGGTGATTAATACAGGCAAGACCTAATATCCATTCCTCCCTAATGGTCAGAGTTAAAACCCCAAAGTTCATTGATCATTCGTGCCTTGGCATTGATTTTTCTATCAGACAGCAAAGATGCCTGTAAATGATGACTATTTTCAATTCTGTCTGTGTGATCAGTTCACTAAAGACCTCCCCAAATCTTCTAACTACAAGAAATTACTCCTATTCAACTACTTGACCTGGAATTGAATGAATGAAGGAGTTCAACTCATAAAGAAAGGTGTAGAAAGTCTTCACTATTAGGTCCAAGCCACGTTTTCACATTCAACCAACAGTAAGCAGTGTGATTTGGCCAATAAAGCTGATATTATCCATCCTTCATTCAAATCCTTGCACTTTATGTCAATTGGTTCAATCCAAAGGTAAATCTGAGTGGTCTTTGTATCTGGCAACCCTTCTCTAATAATTCTTAGCTTTTTCAATGTTCTTTCTTACAAGTTATCCTTATTCTCCAACATTATGTTTATCCTTTTCTTAATATTCTCTACTTTGTGTAGGTACCTTTTGCGATATGGCTAACACTACCATATATTGCAGGGAAAATTCTTTTAATTGAATTCAGTTAGAACTTGATTAAAGTCCTGGCTCCACTGGTTACCAGATGAGAGTGTTTGGGCCCGTGAGTGAAGGGCCCTTATTCTTAGGTTCTTCATCTTAAACGGACAGAATATCAACCTCATAAAATTGTTGTTAATTTGAAGATATTTAAGATAAAATCTATAAATCACTTAACACAGTGCCGGATATATACCAGGTCCATAAGAAAATCAAACTTTCTTCAATGGTACATACTAAAGTAACTTAAATTTAATACTTGCTCCATAGATAAGACATTTTGAAGAAATGTTGTAGGACTGACTTACTTTTATGTTAATAAGAGACAACTCTTCTGTTAAATTATACCTCCTCAAAACATTTGTTCATTGTGGTTTGAAATTCAAAGTTAGCCTCTTTTCTGAGTCCCACTTACATGCTATCTTCTCCAGGAAGGTTTAATGAAGCCTACTCAATGTCAGCACAATCAAATGGATGCATTTGACTTAGACATCCCTTACACTACTAATTTAATACTATATTCTACTATAATTAGTAGTTATGCCATCATCCACGTTGCATTGTAAACTCCTGTAGAATTAAGCCTGATGGTCTGGTGTTGATCTATGAGTGTCACTCTAACATTACAATCTGTGAAAGGGCAAGGGCAGTGTGAACAAAGAGTTAATTTAAGGCTGTAATGATTCATGGCTGTTTGAAAACTTTCTCTGGAACTGGTAGTTAAATGAATAATTTTGTTTATGTCTCCTTTGTGTAGGTACTACACTGGGTTGGCAGAGATGAGCTGTCGTGCAAACCTTTGGCAACAATTGTATATAAAACTGGTGTGTAAAGGATCTACAGCCTTCAATAGGTGAAAGTGACCCATACACTCTTTGTTCATCAACCATAGCTGCCTGCAAGCCCCATATACATGAGAAGACAAAAGAATGCATTTTTTCATGCCTTTCAGGATTCATAATGAGATGAAGATACTTCCTGTATTTCCTGCTTTGTATCTTTCTAAAAAGCTAATTAACTATAGTGTAGATTAATATCATTTTGTTTATGTTTCATGAGTTTACCAACCAATCTAAAAAACGTAAGTTTTGCAGCTTCTGCAATTGGTGAAAATTCTTCATTGTAGCATATTTGAATAATGGCAAAACCAAATGAACATTTACCAAATGATTTTGGTTCATCAGAATGTTAACCCTGGCACTTGTAACTGTTGAAAGATCAGGGCAAAGGGAGAGGGGCAAAAAAGTCCGAATGTATTTTAGTCATTGAGTAGTCAGTATGACTACCATGTAAAATGGAAGGAAGGAAAATGGTGGTTACACAGCCCTTAATACACTGCAGTGAACTTGTATTCCCTTGAAATTTCACACATATTTTTATGTATACAATGCAATAATTTATATGCATATAATTATTTCTGGGAAGATGTTTGAATTTTAAAGAGATCCTGAAAGATGACCCTGTAAAAGGTTAAGAGCTATTACTTTTGCTTTAATTTAGTGAGGATGTCGGAATACTCTTTTGAGAGGAATTCAAGCAATTTATGAGGAAAATTACTTCTTTGATGCCTCCAGGTTAACACTTAGCAAATTACTCTTAGATTTTACCAAGTGGCTTTCATTTGCTAAAATTAAGGTTAATTTTATCCCATGAAATGTTCATACAGAAGAATTACACAAATACTGTTTAAGGGCAAACATTTCTGAGAGCCCAGGACAATAGTCAATTTTTTATAATACTGCTTATGAAGATTACCAGAGCTTCCCTTATTTCTCACAAAAAATTGTAACACATTGGGATTGAGGGGGGAAATGCACAAATAGGAACAATATTAATATTAAAGCAAAGAAGTATTCATTTTTCATTTGGTTGGTGTTGGTTACAAAATAGGTTGCATCAAATCACCTCTCTATGCACCAGCCCCACCTATGATCTTCGAGTTCCTTTAAGATAGTCAAGATCTCAGGAAATGCCAGCAAAATAGCAGTGAATAACATAGACAAAATAATTTAAAAATTATTCACTACTGGTGTCGATGCTTGTGGCAATATTAATAACCAATAGACATTATTTCTTTTATAACACAGGGATTGTCTACAACAGCTAATGTATCATAGTTGAAAAAGGTGTTAGCGTCCCATAAGTCAATAGCCAAGCAAAAGCAGTCTAAACTTGAGAATTGATTCCTTTCTTCTTACTTAACAAGTGTATGATAGGTGAGTTCTTATTAAGCCTGTGCCAAGGACTTAGGACTGGCATCACTATAATTTTCCTAATGTTCCTTTCATTGTTCTAAGATGATTGAAGCCACTTCTAGCACTAGATCCTTCACAATCTCACTCAAAATAATTAAGCAAGTGCAATTTACCACTCAGAACAAGAACTTCTTCCTTTTAATTAGTGTAACATTATACTAAATAGGGATAACCTTCTCTGAACCTCTCCCTCCCAAGAACTTACTCTAAGAATTAAACCACTTGCCCATCTCTAGATAAAAAACTATCTAGGGCCACATTTGTTTATGTCAACAACAACAAAAAATCATAGCTTCAAAAATTTCCAAAAGGGCTGAAGTAAAGATACAGTGGGACCTCACGTCACATTTCTGATTCACAAGGCTAAGGAAAGGGAGCTGGACTTGAAGAGCACAAGCTCAGCCACCAGCACACCCTCGGCAAATGTGGAGTCTCGGGTTCTGGAACTGATTCCTGTCAGGATCTCACCAGTGATTAATTTCTCCTTTTTAAGAAGTAAATATTGGTGCTTTGGTGCCAGGCATGGTGTGCTAATACTTGAAGAGGTATGAACCTGTACCTCTAAAACAGAGTTTCTAAATCAATGTTACCTCAATAAATGAATAATTTTTTAAAAGTCTACTACATGGTAAGGACTCAATTTTTATTTATTAAATGAATGAATCAATAAAATCTTATTTAATATCATGGGACATAAATTCCATTTTTTTCTTTCTCTCCTATATCACATTTTCCTCTGAAAAACTTTAGTGCTGATTTCTTTTATTTTGTAATTTCAACTGACCCAATTCTTTAAATAACAGTAAAGCATACTTATCTAACACACACACAAACACACACGTTTTATCACTCCCCCTAACGCATTTCCTTTTTATGGATTCCTTATGGTTTTGCCAGAAAATGAACTTTAGCACTTTGTATTTTTTCACACCTCCAAATGCCCACTATAAAATACTTTTTTATGTTTGTGCTGTTCAATGGGAACCAGTAGGATTGCTATATTTAACCTTCATGGGTACAGTGATTAAATAAAGGTCCCCTAGAGAACTAAATGAAGAAATTATCTCCAGGTTAATAGCTCTGTGTCAGAGAGGACTTGGGATCACAGCAAACATGGTCTGAAACTTGCACATCCTAAAGACTGAACTGCCAAGATGGGATTTCAGTCTCCACTGCTCCCAAGTCTTCACTGACACCCAGACCAGGTGTCATGGGATGATGGAAATGAGCATTAACTTTTATCTGTATGGAAATAATATTTTTGTAGTTACAATAATTCCTGTAAAACTGTCAATTTCACAAATGCTGTTGGCAACAGAAACATAAGATCCACTGCCTCATACTATTTCTAAGTGCTACACAATAAAAACAATGTCTACGTCCATTCTTTACAGAGACTTTGATTTCTTGATTCACACTGGCATAGTGCTAGTTGCTAACATTTTTATATTGGTTAAATTTATGTTCTTCCCCTTGTCTGCTCACCTTCATACTTAATATGAAGACTGAAGAACATCTATTCGCATGATCATTAGTGCATTAGTGATACATAATATGAACCCAAAGGAATATGGACTTCCCACCTATTCACATTTATTTCAGTACTTTTCCTTTGAGGAATTCTTCGTTTTCAATGATGTTCCCAACATTAGTCTTAGTGAGTATATTCATGGTAATACTATTCATAAGGTCGTTCCATGCCATTCTGAATCCAGGAATATAGCTATTAACTACCTGGAAAAATTATCTTCTGAAATATCAGACATGAAGTATAAAAAAACTCTGGAGCTAGTCTTCTGGGCGTTCAGATCACAACTCTAATATGGGCTTTGTGACATTAGGCTGGTGACTTAACCTCAGAGTGTCCTCACCTGTTTGAAGCAACCTACACACATCACTGGTTGCTAGGATTTGGTATGTCATTATTATTTGCAAAGATCTTAACAACATTTCCCGGTATCAAATTAGTGTGAGGATCAATACAGGGCCTCTGATCTGCTGTTTTATGAATAAAGTGATTATGCTATGCTGTTCCCTCCCAGTCTTACTCTTCCCACGCCATAGAAAACTCCACCTGCCTGTTATTATTTCAGCTTTGCAGAACTAAAAATGCTAAATGAACCCCTAAAGGATAGAAAGGGACTAAATTTATTACATTATAGAAGTCAAATATATAAATTTGCAATGTAGTAATTTTAAAGAGTATTTCTAAGACTTGAAAGACAGTAATCTTTTTCCATATTGATGAAACTATAAATGTATTGATTATTTTATTTTTACATATAAAAGTCAAGCTGATATTTTCAAGATCAGTAACTTGGATTCCATTTGTGATTAAATTTTCCTTTGCCTTTAGGTTGTTACAAAGTAAGATGGAGTCTACGACACCGAAATTTTGCAAGGTAACTATTTACTTCATAGAGTATAATCCAATAAAGTGGATAACTTACCTACAGAGATTTTGCTTTATAATTCAAGAAAGGTATGAACTTCAAACACAAAACTGCTTGGTTCACTAAGCTGTGCTGGATATCTTTTATTAAAAAATGATTACTCTGGAGTTCATTCATATACTTTCAATATGAAAACAGTAATGTGAATAATTCTTTTAAAAATATGAATAATTATTTTTAAAAAGTCAACTAGCAAAATTGGTATGAGCTTAATGTAAAAAAATCAATCACACAGTGAAAAGAAGAAATGCCCTATCACCCTGAAAGTAATGTTGTTAGCACTTGGTTTACATGATTCCCAATACGCCAATGTCTGAAGACAGAGATGAAAATAAAAGAAAGAAGAAAGGGGAAAACAAGAAAACTAGATTTGGGTGATAATATTATTCTTAAAAGAGATATTTATTTCATATTTATATGGAAAAAGGAAACAAATGAAAATTAAATTCTGGGTGAAAATCAAAATTTCTTCACCAGCGATATTTTTTTAAATAGCAACCTAGAGTCATGAAATTAAGTTGAATGTATTAGTCATTAAAAAACTAATTGTACACTTAGATGGGTTCAACACTCACGCCCACTCTTCTCCAGAGTTCCTCTATTTCTGAGCATTTTATATATACTCAGCTCTTTTACATTCCATTTTTTTATGAATAGTTCCGTTGGTTTTAAGAATCACTTATATTGTCTTCTCACAGTTCTGATGTACTTAAGAATGCCTTTCTATTTCCTACAGAGATGAAGGGCCGCTGAGAGAATATCATTTCTTTGGTTGCCACTGTGGACATTATCTCTGAAATTGTGACTTCTTATAAAGAAGTCTTAGACCAGTTTCATTTCCCCATCTCATGTGACTTGCTCTCTGCCTGAGGCCATATATTCTATTTCATCTTCGAGATTCCGGAAATAGGTCACTCTAACGACCTTTACCAAAATATCTCCAGCATCCCTCTTAGTTTTATAGTTCTATTTTCACCCTGATGTCTCCTTTGTTTCTGTATCTTTTTATTATTGAAATTTTTTCTTTACTCCCCCAACTCTTTTGCTCCTCTTCAGCCTGTGTTGCTACTGTGTGATACCCAGTGGTGTGTCCACCATGTGCTGCACTCATCTAAGTGACAGTGAGTTTTCACTGGGCTGTATTTCACTGGGTATTACAGGGTATTTTTATGTTTACTTAAGAGCATGTGATACTTTAGATGAAAAGGTGTTAGTAGAGGCAAGTGAAAAATACAAAACATTAGAAGCCATAAATTTGCTAAACAAAAATAGTATTGCTTCAGTGACTGCCAGAAAGCCATGCTGTATAAAATAGGCTTAGCCTGACGAACATCATTTGTCAAACCTCATTGGAAAACATCTTTCCTCTGGCAGACCTCCCCCACAACATAATTTTAGTGATTTTGAAAATTACTCTGTGATTATCGCTTAGGGTTCTTTGCCAGCTTACCACGAAGGGCAGACTGGTCTTTTATTGTCATTCAACCATCTCAGAATTTTAGCCTTTCTTTTGTTAAGGGAGAATTAACTTCTTTTTTGTAGAGAAGATGACAGTTAGGGTCATCTATAATTTGGGGATTTGGCACTGGGCCAAATAGAATAGTCAAGTAAGGAATCTGAGCTTTCAAATGTGACATACAAATTGATAATTTTGTTAGGAAAAATGAGTCTAATTGCCTTATATTTATTTACTACTGCCTCCCCCCTTCTTTCCCACATAATAACAGCTCGATTTTAAAGTGAAAGGATTTTTAAAACAATAACTTGCTGAAGTTATGTTGCATTTATAGTCTCTATTCACAAAATCAGAAAACATTATGGTACTGTTATGAGGACTATAATTCCCTACTTAGAATGTATTTAAGATTTGTTAAATATTTATGGTAGGTTATGCATAAAATAGTCCTCACCAAGGGTCTATGGGGGTGCACTTACCATAGATGTCTATGTTAAGTGTCAAAGTGAAGTACAGATACAATTCTCAGGAGATTCAAAAGAAGTTTACTTTTCCTGAAAGAATCAAAAAAGGTTTCATCAAAAACTTGACAGACTTCAAGAGGGGGGGACAAAATGAAAGATTAACGGAAGCAAAGGAATAAAGGCAGACTATTGCATTGGAAGCAAGCCCCTTCCCCCAGGAAATGTCCTATCTAATGATAGCTGTGACCCTATAAGTTTCTTAAGGTTGCACAGCAATTGCACATCCATCAGTAGTTTTACAAGTCTTGTTGGTAACAAGTAATATAAAATTGAATTGCAGTTGATACTCTATTTCTTGCCAGGTCACTGATTTACAGAAGGTCAAGATTAGCTGGGAACTGAACAGTAGAACAAGTGAAGTTAATGTCTAGAGTGCTTCTACTCACTCACCTTTTCTGACTACCCTCTACACCCACATACATGTCTTGTATCCTAGACCGTCAAGTCAATTTTAGGCCTTATCCCATCCAACTCCCCAAATTTTCAGTGTCCCAAAATACAGTGACACTCTTTATGCGGTACCCCTCTATAATTCTGTCATGTTCCAAAGGTAGTTTTAAGTTCCATGCAGTTTCATTATTGCTATGGTCATGGTGACTACTACACAGTGAACATTCAATAAATATTTGATGAATAAAAGATTAACAGATTGTTGGGCAGCCCAAATGGCAAGCAGAAGAGTAATAATTATCTCCATTTTATAAAGCTGCAGAAACAAAGAAAACTCTAATTCTCTAACTTGGGCTTATTTTACCATGAGACAATGTTTTTACTCAAATAGTGATTAGTGGTGGGAATTGCAAATTTTGTGGCGGAGTCTAGGTATGCAGAACCTACAATGGACACTCAATTCATGCTGATAATCAGGTACCTCTTCCATACATGAAAACGAACAGAAAAGGAAGTAACAGTAGTATGTAATGAAACAGAACACCATTGTGATATTCTTGAATGAAGTCATAATTTCCCAAACTTTCTGCCTTATAATTCCATCTTTGCCTACTCAGTCTCTCCCCTCCCCATTAACTAGAATACCAAGAATTATGTATATTTAGTTACTGGTTTACAACTGTTTGTTTGAAAGGAGAATCAGGGCAATGGCAAGCACAACACTGGAGCAATGATATATTTTCATTACAAGCAACTGTCATTTATTTAGTGCTGAGGTAGAGAAAAAAAGAACGAAATAAAGCAGTAGTGATAAACTGAGAATTCATTGGACTATGTGAGAGTAGTCTTAGGGAAATTTTGTGAAATATAACAAAAACAATAGAAATATTTGCATATTATATGTGAGAAATTGGGGAGGAAAAAAGGCTTTGGGGAGTTTTGTTCTACGCTAAAATGGTATTTTTTACAACTGTAACAAAGGTTCCAAATGTTCTTAATTATCTTTGGAGTAGCGTTTGGTTTTGCTTTTTAACTTTATTTCTTCTAGCTATTTTTTGTCCTAAGGTTATCATGTGTTTTGTACCTAGGATTCTATACTTACAACTTGTCTTAAAACAAAACCAAGTTAATCTTTGTCCTCTCTGTCTCCGTTTTTACTCTCCCCCCCCCCCCCATATTTTCTACCTTTGGAGTCTTGTTACTTCTAAGTAAGGTTTCTTTTCCTTTTACAGAAATCCCTTTAATATGAATTGAAAGCCCAGTTTAGAGGAGATGAATTCCTAAGCCATGTTTGTCTGTAAATCTCTTTATTAGCCCTTCAATTCTGATTGCTAGCCTGGATGGGTAGTGGATATTCAGTTGGAGATCTCTTCCTCCCAGTGTGTTGAAGATGTCATACCACTCTCATTTGACCTGTAAGTTGTCTGCTGAGAAATTGCTGATAACCTTTATATGTGACTACCTGATTTTCTCTGGGTGCTTTTAGGATTCTCCATTTTTTTTATTTTTGCTATTTTAATTTTAATGTCTTGTGGCATATGTCTATTTGGGTTTATTTTGAGATTATTGAAACTGGATGTCTATTTCCTTTACCAGTTTGCGGAAGTTCTCAGCTATTATTTCTTCAATACAATTTCTGCCCTTTCTCACTCTGTCTTAATCTTCTGGAACCCCTTAATATAAAATTTTCCTCTGTCCTATAAGTCTCATAAGTCTCGTGTTTTATCTTAAGTCCCATAAGTCTCGTGTTTTATCTTAATTTTTCTTAATTCTGTCCCCTACTGATCTTTTGGAAGCTCCCAACTACTCTAACATCTGTCCCACTAAGATTTATTTTTTAGACATAATTAATCTACTGGTGAATCCCTGATTTTATTTTTAAGCTCGACTATTACATTTTTTATCTCTTGACTTTTATTGGAGCTTTTTCATATTTTTCTGTCCTTTTTTATTTCTCAATTTGCTCATTCACTGTTCTCATTTCAAAGAGCATCATTAAGACTGTTGTGCTAAGTTTTTCTTCCAATATTCTGTTGTACCAGGGATTTTTCCGAGAATTTTGACTCGATCCATCAACTGGGGTGAATTTCTCTGTCTTCTTATTTTTTGTACTCTTATTTGTTCAGTGTTAAGGTAGAGAAAAAAGAAAATGTACTTGATCCATTTCTGTGAATGAAGCTAGACTGCTTTCCTTGCCAGTCTTGCTGTGACCAAATTACAGGTTGGAGGGTGTTAGCAGCTTGGTGTGTTAGTCTTAGAAGCTGTGCTTTCTGATATTGCATTAGTTAAAAAATCATTACCAATCTGGATGACTGGAGCTGAAAAGGCAACATGTGGTGTGGTCTAAGAACCCACCCTAAATTGTGAAAACTGAAGATATGGGGGCCAGGGGTGTGTAAGTGTTGTTGCAGTAGTTTGCTAGGGGCATAAACCTCTCTCATTGTTGCAATCACTTGAACTGAGGGAGATATCTGTAATCACCACCTAGTCAAGGCAGACTACAATGGTGGTGCCCTCCCAGAAGCTCCCAATTGGAATTGATCCTTCAGAATTTTTTCTGTTAAATGTAGCAGAAACATCCCTTTGGAAACCATTACAGAGATATTTCCAGTGAGTGTTAATAAGGTGGGTAGCATGGCAGCTTCTTTTGCTTTACATTTTTGTCAGAGTTGATCAACATTTTCTTCCAAACTCAAAGCCACTGATAATAAATTCCATTATAGCACAGGATTTGTTTTCCCTCTGGTGTATATTGACCAAGGACATTTTTTTAAGAACTCATTCAGTAGCTTTGCTGTAGCTCACAGGAAAAGGCTGTGACCTTTCTGGCCCATAAGGTTATGCATTTTGACAGGTGGCACGGAGCCAATCTCTCCAACCATGCCGCACAGATGACCACACACTGTTCTCCTGAGGCATGCATGCTGTTACTCATGTTGTTTAATCACAATCAGGTCTGGAGCAGAACATCATTCAGAATATCAAAAGGCAGAAAAGCTGTGCTACTGATTCTATGGAAATGCTCAATGAGAAGCAAAATTCATAGCAGGCTGGTTATTTAATGGATGTGTGTTCACTTTCAGAAATTCCCTGCTGTCTGTTACCTTCCACCACATTCAAATGCAAACCCAAATATTAATTCTGATTTGTCAGAAATTACAAAATTTGTTAAAAATTTAAAAAGAATATTAGATGCCATTTCTGCTTTACATTATGTAGGAAAAACTGAATCACAGATGCTGATTTAAGAGGACTTATGATCTATTTGGATTTCTAGTACTAATATACATTTCATATAGGGTGTTTTCATTTACCAATGTTGTCTCCATTTGAACCATGTCAAAAACAAAATATATCTCCTGCTCTAGTTTCTAGCACACGCGCACTCTCACATGTTCTCTCTCTCTCTCACACACACACCACCTACTTAAATAATATCATGAAATTTGGTAGTTTTGCTATGCTGTTGAAGATTCTGGAGTAACCGTGGGGATGCATATCAAATAGTTTATGTCTTCTCCCACTTGTAATTGATTCCTCCATTGTCTCTATATTTTCCGTCTCCCATTCCACCCACTTATTTCAAGAACATGAATTCTCACTTTCTGTTGACAGCAATTCAGCTAGACAATCATGACATATAATTTCAACCTCTACCCCAAGTAGTCAAAATATTTCTTTATTGCCCTCAGGAAAAAATCTAGTAAATGAAAGTTTCTCCAAATCCCACTTTTGAAAAGCAATAATTATTGGATGAATAAAAGAAATAAACTTAGTAAGAGTAAAGGAGTTAATAAAGTAGAAATTACTACATATCATTTAGAAAGTGGTTAAGGGGGAACTTGAGTATCTACTGGAGAAGGTTAGGTTTTAATGCTGTAGAAAATAGAATCATCAAAGGTTGTTTTATACAGCAATGAAATAACCAAAGTGATATTTTAGAAGGCTAGTACCAAAGATTTTAGTGTATCTAGTTTAAGAGCTACTTCTAACCCTTGCTAATTCAATATCATAAGTATGTGGATTTCTCATATTAAAGCAGAATTGCTACCTTATTTACTTTTTCATTCCTGATATGTTTCTTTTTCTTTATGTGCCTCTCACTTAATTTCCAGTCTACCAAACAAGACATTATGTATAGCATAGGTTTATTCTACCAAGTGGAAAATATTTGAAAAACTCACTTAGAAAGTGAGATTAGGGTCTTAAAATACAGGCTTTCCTGGAATCACTTGCAAAACTTTAGAAGCAGAGAACAAGTTTAACACACAAGAATTACTACAGGAGCAATTCCAGTAATCACAATAGGGTTAGAATGTCTTGGTGGCTCAGGGGTTAAGCGCTGCACTGTGGAGCTGTTAGCAGTGGTGAGGCCAGTTCAACTTCTGGCCAGGGAGATTCCCACATGGCATGGCATGGCAAACCTCTCCTGCCTCGCCCACTGCTCCCCTCAGCTGCGTGTACATCGATCTGCCTGTTCTGCTCCCCACTCTGTCTCTGGTGAACTGTCTCACCACCCTACGCCTCTGGCCTGTACCCCAACTTGTATGCATAAATAAATAAATCTTAAAATTTAAAAAAAAGAATGTCTTGGAGAAGAGGAACAGGTAATTTGGGCTTCAAAGTGTCACTCAAGTCACACCAAATAAACAGATTAACAGTTTATTAATAAGAATGCTCTACCACCAAAGAGTAATGTTTACCTAATATTTAAGTGTCTGTATTACATAAATCTCTGATAACTTTAATGAAAAGTTTTATAATATATGTGACTTTCTGGAGAGAGGGACATGTCTCTCTAGATACTCTGCAAGTAGCTTGCAAGAACAGTGTATGGTGACTATTTTGGATGGGGTGGGGCTGAGATGGGGATTTCTATCAGTGGGCAGGGGTTGATACGATATGAACTTTCACTGATACCGTGTATGTCTTTTTACCTATTTTATTCACAATATACTTATTAATACCCACTGTATAGGAAAAGTTATTTTAGGTGGTAAGGACTGAAAAACAAATCAGACAGTTTTTGCTGAGCTTTATTATATTTACATTATATATAGCTTTTAAGAATACTTTCAATAATAAGAAGCAAAATACAGGATGAACAGAGGACTAAGAAAAAAGACATTTAATTATTACAACAAGAAGCCTGCATGTAGGAATAATATTGTCAGGAAAAGCTCTTCTGCCTAAACTTCAGATCTAAAGGAAGCTAGTATTCCTAGAATAGAGGGAATAAAGATAACATTACTGACTTAGGTAAATTATGACTCATCACTTGAGACAAAACACCATTGCTACAAAAAAGTTGATAAGAAAAATAGAAATAGGTAATAAGCAATAACTAATAGTATCTGTCACAATATCTGTGTCCCTTCTACATTATTTTTTTAATTTTTTAAAAATATTTTTACATACAAGCTGGGGTTCTACATTATTATTTTAAATTAAAATGACAACTTACATAAAACATTTATTTGGCACTAGGAAGAGTCATTTTCATCATGCAGCTCCTAGTCTATAATTTTCATCTTTATAAGTTTGTAATTTTCATGTTTATATGTTTGGCTATTTTTTTCAAGTGGACTTAGACTAAAATCAGAGATAAATCTAACTTATAACCACTTTGGACTTAGCTCCTATTTACCTTTGGATTTAACACCAGACTCCTGAGGAATCTATTCAGAGTGTACACTAAACCTTGGAGGTGATTTTGGAAAAAGAGATATATGTCAACCTAACTTCACCACAACTCAGCATTGAAAACAAAACCATTTTGCATCACTGTGGTCTTTCACAGTGATTTTACACAATGACTTAAATCTCATTTTACCCACAAAACATTTCTGTGAGGTCAAACAGGAAATCTGTTTCTTGTTTTATGGGCCAGGTAACTGAATAAGAAGCAACTAAGCGTCTTGTCCAAAATACACAGCATGTCAATGTCAGTATCAAACTACCATGTTATAGTTTAGGTTGAAAGAATTTGGTAGCACTCCAAGCTTGCAACTATATTTGGTGAGCCTGGAAGTTGGCATTCAATGACTTGAGATAATAATTATTCTTAAAAGCTGAGGAGCAATAAATAATATGTAGAACTATGCATCTATAAAAAAGGACACCCACAAAAGTACTAAAATAGAGGTAAAGCTAATAAAAAGAAAATGCTAAAAAATTGGAAATATAGTCATATGCATGATATTAATCAGTTCTGTAAATGCATATAATATAAACTCAGATATCAAAGACTAGGAATACATTTACCAAAATGTTAACAGTGATTATCTCTGAGTGTGATTATGGGGAATACTAATATTTTACCTTTTCTTTTCATGTTTTGGCAATTTTTCTTTCCTGAAAATATATTAGTTTACATGTATATAGACATATATATATATATATATACACACACACATATATATACATATACATATATACACATATACATATATATAAACTAATATATATGCACACACATATATATATGTATGTATGTTCTAAATACATTACCCATATATATAGATATATATGATCTTTTGAAAATAAAAAAAGGAATAATTCTACGGGGCAAAAACTAATCCAATACCATTGATATTTGTATTTGCTAACTCAATGTGTTGCTTTGTGTCAATTTTTATTATATCTTCAAAATAGGACTCTCACCTTTCAGAAAACTCCTAGAACAAAGGAAGCATGTCTTTCCTTTGGGAATATTTTTATTGGAGTCTTCTTGCGTCTCTGCCCCTCTAGGCTTCTTCAGAATTATCAAAGTATTTTAAGCCAGTAAACAAAATATGGTCACTGACCAAGGCAAGTCCTGTGTTTCTACATTAAGAAAGCCATTAGGACACAATGTATTTGCAAACTGAGTTTCGGGATATTGTGATTTACTTCTGGCTCAGTTTCCTATTATTGAAAGTGAAATCAAATTATGTCTTCCCCCCAAAAAAAGACAACAGTATCTCCTGAAAATTAAAAATGTACCTAGGAAACTTAGAAGTCTCATTCTCCAGTGATATCATAGTTGGTAGTAACAAAGCTTGTCATTATTAGTTTTCTGAACAGCCTTTATATCTGGTTAATAGCCACATGCTTTTTCTAGTTTTGGTTGTAAAATATCCTACTCACGAAAGAGTTATTTTTACTTTGAGAATTCTCAAGAAACATGGTTTCTCTAGCAAAGGTATAAAGTAATGTAAAGTGGTAGAGAATTTCATGCATATGCAAATAAAGCAGGTGGCTATTATGAAGACAGACATGAACATTAACCTTCATTCCCATTATAGCTTCGGCTGAGCTAGCACGTCTGTGCACTATACAAGGTCTTTACATGTGTGATTCTTATGAATCATTCTAATTTGGATTGAGTGGATGACAGCTGTTCTCCTATTTTACATGCAGGAAAGCCCCACAGAGAAACACCAATAGGCTGTCCACTATTTCCAGTGTCAAGAAAAGTCAGTGTGCGTGTGCGCGCACGCACATGCATGTGCATGTGTGTGTGTGTAAAGAAACTCAACTCTTTGGCTAAGTTTAAAGTTACCTTTTACAAATCATAACTTTAGAAAGAATGCATTTTCTAATATACATAATTTTCATTTCACTGAAGAAATGTTTATATCTCCACAGCCTACCAAGGATAACATTTTTATTGGTATCAGTTCCTTGGCAGAAAACAGTAGAAGCCTGAACTAACACCTAAAATGGGAACCTTACTAGCTGCCATACTAGAATGTTTTAATGATAAGATGGTAACAAAATACATTTCTAAACCAACTATAAAGATGCCCCTGTTTTTTTTCCATTATTTTACATGGCACTATCAGGATTGCAGAATGTGTAGACTTAATATTTATCTTACAGTGTTTAGGTTGAAAAATTCAAATTTCTCAACATGTTAATGAAATTAAATTATTATAATAGGTTATATCCCTAAAGATTTATTTATTTATTTTTGCTTAGAAGAACTGGGGTGTATGCCAGCAGTGCAGGGGGTGAGAAGATTCACCAGAGACAGAGTGGGTAGCAAAACAGGTGGATTTCACTGGAAGACACTGAGGGGAGCAGTGGGTGAGATAGGAGTGGTCTGCTGCACCATATGTGGGTTAGCTCCTTGACTGGGGATTGAACTCAGGCCATTAAGGTGACAGAGCTGAAGCTTAACCCCTACACCACCAGGGAGGCCCTATAAGGAATTTTATATTTTAATTAGTGTATGGGCATTTACGATACAAATAAAAGAAAAAAATTCATATTTAAATTGTTACTAATAAGAACAAGTTACTCAATTTTTTTTAAATCAACATAGAAATCAACATTTTATTGAAATTGTAACAATTAACATCAAAACTTGCTTAAAGTTCTCAATTATACAACTTCTCTGACAGCAATCACATTCCTTGCCAGAGCACTCTAAAGATTTTGACCTTCTCACTGACTCTCAAAGATTCAAGAATCCCACTAATAATTAGTATGCTCATGTCTTCAAAGAAATCCTGCATTTTAAATGGTTTGGTTCTCTTAAAATTAAATATTTTATTTAGGGCCTCCCCGGTGGCGCAGCGGTTAAGCGCTGCGCTGTGAAGCTGTCGGCAGCGGCAACGCGAGTTCGACGCCCGGCCGGGGAGAACCCCACATGGCGCGGCAGACCTCTCCTGCCTCGCCCGCTGCTCCCTTCAGCAGTGTATTTCTGATCTGCCTGTTCTGCTCCCCACTCTGTCTCTGGTGAACCCTCTCGCCACCCCACGGCTCTGGCCTGTACCCCAGCTTGTATGTATAAATAAAAAAAAAATAAATCTTTAAATATTTTATTTATAATATTAAATATTTAATACTAAATATTAAATAAGATATTAAATGTAGCATTCTATAGGGTTTTTTCCTCTAATTTTTCTGACAAGTGTATTCACTCCTATACTGATCTTATACTGCTCCCATGTTGCCACGTTGGGGCATAGCTTGCCACCGAAATTAAATTTGCATTCTCAGACTAGGCTACATCAATTATTTCTACACATTTTCCCAACACTTGGTTTCATGAAAAAATTTACTGTGACAACTGCTTTTAATACTGGTATGTAGTTTTAATGTAAAGACTAAGGTGTGGATTTTGTATGATTATATTAGTTCATAGTTATGACATTTAAAAATCTTCTATTGAAGTACAAAGGATTTCAAAAATGTTCTACCCTGTACTGCAATGCAGCCCATGAATAACAACACTTCCTACCTCCTTACACTAACACCAGAACCATCCTGAAAGCAATAGGGGTAGGAATATCCCCACAATGTCTTCTTTATTCTGTAGCATTCAACAACATCCAAGGTGAAGCCCATGATGCTCACCCATTTCAGCAATGCTAGGAATTTCCATTGAATTTAGCAGCAAAAATTAGACTTTCATAATAAATAAATATATAAAGATATAGTCACTTTATGTGTATATATATATTTGTAAAATAATAAAAAATATATTTTATTATTTATTACAAAAAATGGGAAAAATATTTTTTGAAACTAAAGAAATTTAGATGGGAAAATTTTCAGTTCTTAGCTATTAGGAACTTTATTGCTTATCTCATAATGCACAAATACATTAGAGTTTTTGTCTATTAGCAACTGTCAGATAAAACACTCAATTAAATGAAGGTAATGCTTTTTCCTTTTCTAAGAGCCTATTTAAATGAATCACCTTAAATTAAAAATAGCAAAGAAGATAAAAGGTAAATAGTGATTTGTTGGACAGGATGGATGTGCAACTGATTCTATGCTGCTTCACAAAAATGTCACACTCCTAGAGATGTTTTCCATTTTCTTCACTAACTGATGTCTATGTGAAAAACCAAATGTATTGTTACTCATATTCAAGGCGATCGAATATAACTCATACAAAATATGTGGTACATTTTGAAGACATATCTGCATCAATCACAGATCGCAGTCACATTGTCAACTCTTAGAGCTCTGCACCAATTTAGGTTTCGCCAGCCCTGTTTCATTACTGGCCTACAGTTCAGCTGCTGAGACAAAATGTGACTAAAAAGAACAACGGTCAAAAGTAGCAAGAAAATGAGTTGAAGCCAAACTCACTTGATACTTTATGAAGAAAGAGAAGTGAAATCTTTGAAGCATTTTCTCTTCCAAGAAGTAAGTCTAAGGATAAATGCCAGAGACCAGCATTTTTATTTTGACTTGAGTTACGGTTTAAGATCAGAGTGGTCAGTTAATTGCTCAGCTGTGCTCAATTACATTAAATCTGAAACTACTAAGTTAAATATCATACCAGGGTTTTTAAAATTCAATTTCACTAAAGCAGTATCTTACTAAATACACAATCTAAGCTTCCATAGTAAACAAATATAACTTACGAAGGAAAGAAAAAAAATTCTTTAAGCATCTCTTCTTACTCCCCCATCAGCACATTATGTATTAGGAATCAGAAAGAAATTCACACCTCCAAATCTGAATCACAGGCAGATTGCTACAAGAAATGTGTCACATCACTGGTTTCAGGAAGAACTTTAAATTCTTGGAGCAAAACACAGCACTTCTGTCAGCTTCAAATATCTCAGATCCGCATGCTAATTTCCAAGGGGGCTCAAAGAAGCATTGCCAACTCCATGTCACTAATTCCCACAGTTGGACTGTTGTCGTAGCTGGATTTTTCATTTACAGTCCAGGGAGGCTCAGGGTTAGTTCCCTCAAGGAAGAGGTCAAGTTTCTTCTAAGTTTAGTCAGTGAGTTTGGGTCACCTGGGGCATGGACACCAGGTCAATGAACAGAGTTCCCAAAAACGTTTCAAGCAGCTGATGTTAGCAACTATATTTCTGGGCTGCCCTCTACCCTACTCAAGTGACATCTCCCTCAGACACCATTGTTTTGCCTTTCAGAGTATCAATGTTTCCATCTTTGAGATAAACCATCTTGTAAAATAATGTCTCAGTAAAGGAAAATCTCATGGGTGAAGCAAACAGCAATTTTGGCTTTCTCACTAACAGCTCCTCATAAGTCTCTCCACCTTTCCCAGTTTTCTAGATCTACTTTCTTTCATGCCTTCATATTTTATTATTAAACTTTTTATTTATGCATACAAAAACTGGGGTGTAGGCCAGAGATGCAGGCAGCGGGGAGTGAGAGGATTGACCAGAGACAGAGTGGGGAGCAGAACAGGTGAATCTATGAGAAGCGGGCAAGGCAGGAGAGGTCTGCTGCACCATGTGGGTCAGCTCCCTGGCCAAGATCTAACTCATGCCGCAATGGCTGGTGATAGTTTCAAAGCACTGAGACTTTAACACCTGCATCACCAGGGAGGTCCCATATTTTTGTTTTTAAATATTAATGTTGGTTTACAACACTCTATATCTGTATCTATATATCCATGTATATATAAACATTTATCTGTTTATATACACATATAAACCTCAAATTTTACATGTTTTCAGCAGTCTATCTTCTGTTCTCTCTTTCTCTCCCTCTCTCGTCCTTCTTTCACTGAATATGATCACAGTAACCCTATGAATGGTGCTCCAATTGGTGTTGATAGTGAGGTAGTAAATTTGAGAATCACTGCTTAGTGCATTTAAACTGATTTTTTAAATGGAATTGAAAAAGGAAAAGAAAATACAAATTAAGAAATGACCTTGAGCCCTTATCCTCCTCCTCCCTGGCTGAATGTCTCTCTCTTATTTGGTTCCCTTATATACCTGTTATAAGCCAAAACGGGGGAGAAAAGAGCACAAGGGACTATGGTGACGGCCCAGGGGTGAATCAGTGGTGGGTAACCTATGGGGAACACACAATAATGTAAAAGATATAAACAATAATAAAATACAAATATATATATATATATATATATATATATATATGCTATTTTCAAAGCAAAAAAAAAATGACCTTGAAAAGTGCAGCAATAAAATTTTAATGAGGACATTGCCTAAGGCTAGATTTCAGTGTCATTTAAAGGACAAAACTTACATGCAAATCTGAAACTATTCCCGTGGAAAATCCTTATAGAAGCTTGTAGATCACTTCAAAATGTAGGGTTTAGGCAGAGACTGTTAAGGACTACAATCCATTAGTCTACCCAGACAGTTTTTGTCCATAACATAAAATTCTGTAAGAATACTAAAATAGCTTTTTATTAATCAGCACATTTAAACAATATTGGTTCTATTTATAAATCATTGGACTAAAACATAGAACCACACTGTAGATACTTTAAAATTCAAATATTCCTCTACTAAGTCTAATTGGACAATTACATATACATGAGTAAAACAAGGAATGTGGATAAAAGGACAAAGCAAAATAGTTACAACTGGAGCTTAAGAAGGAACAGGGAGGGAGAGAGGGCCCAAAGGGTGGAGGGGAAAATGTATAAAGACCATACAATAAAAACTGCAAAACACTGCTGAGATAAAGAAATGACAAGATCTATCATGTTCACATATCCGAAGAATCAGTATTGTTAAGGCAAACATTATCTCTAAATGCATCTATAGATTCACTGTAATCCAATCCAACAGATTAAAAAATGGCCCAAGTCACTTTGGGGAGTTATGGGTATGTTCACTATCTTCATTTTGGTCTCACAATATACAAATATCAAAATGCACTTTAACTTTGTGCATTTGTTATAGCTCAATTATACTTCAATAAAGATATTTTAAGACAAAAATAAATGTGCATAGTCAGAACTAAGTGGGAAAATTGTAGAACTGGTTTTTTGTGGTCCTGATGATTCAAATTTTAAATTCAAGTTTTAAGCAGTGATTCACTGTGGGAAAGTCAGCAGAGGGGAATAAAGACAACTTTTGTGAATAATCTACTCTAAGGCAGTATTGGTGATTTTTTAAATTTTTTTTATTTTCTTAATTAAAAATTTTTCTATTTTTATGTTTCTTTGGTGTTCCCAATACTTTCATTTACATTTTCTTCAACAAAATCAATCCTGGCTTACTAGGGAGTATGAAGAATCTATTTTGGAGAAAATGTTTCCCTGTTTTATAACGTAAATGTGAAAATAGTGGAAAGGGTCATTTTGTGTTTATCTAGAAAGAGAAAAAAGTATCTTAACTTCCTTCTAGCAGTTGGTTCTCATTGTGTGTGTGTATGTGTTTGTATGTGTGTGTGTATGTGTGTGTCTGTGTCTGTGTGTCATTCAGGAGTACCATATTTTTAGACCTTTTATATCCCAACTTGATTGGAAAAGGATTGTCTATGAAGTGTAGGGCAACTTCATGTGCATGTGTCAGTTACATCTATTACGCAATATAATGCACAATCTTCCAAAGCATCTTAAACTACCTGAACTCAGTTCAGTTTTTCTAGGAGAATGAATTATTTAAGTCAATATGTTTCCCTTACTGTTTTAAGAGATTTCAAAATGGAGTAGAAAAGAATAAAAGGGACCACGGAGATGGATCATGGGTGAATTGGTGGTGGGTTACCCAAGGGGAATACAAAATGTAAAAGATATAAATAACAATAAAAATATATACATTAAAAATTTTTTTAATTCACACAAAAATGAACATTTCTGGTAATTTTCCCGTTTTATTATGCTATTGTTTCATCACTTTTTTTACATGATTTTCATTCAGAAAATATTTGAAATAGGAAGGCTAGAAAAATCTAAATGAGAGAATAAAGCAGCTGCTTGTACTGGGGTTTTAAATTGGTAGGCAAATTTGATCTGCTTAGACCTTTCCTCCTAGCAAAATTTTATGACACTCTTGATTTAAAATTTGAAATGCTATTTTAAACCAGAATCTGAGGCATATTCATTTTTTATCAATATACTAAACTCCTTTGGTTGTTCTTTTTATTTGGAGTCAATGGAGAGTGCATTGTGACCAAACATTACAATATGCTTCATAAACTGTTAAAAATCCCAGTGCTTATTTTTGTGCTTGAAAGACATACTATACAAGAAAAGTGGTAAAGAAACAAAGCAAATATATGAAATTATCATCCAGATGGCTATATATTTAAAAACAAACAAACAAGAAAACATTCTAGGTGCTAGAAAATTTGCTTCCTACCGGTTCTGTTGTCACATTTCCGTTTCTCCAGCTTCTTCCTTCTTGTTTTGTTACCTGCCTTCTTTTTCTTCTGTCTGAATCTCACTTTCACAGGGATTCTCTTATGGTTATTGTTGCACTTGTCATCACTTGATAATGTAATATCACTTAATAATGATATTTTATGTTATATGTTATATATTATATCATGAATTTTTAAAGAAGAAATCATTTTTTTTTTAATTATTGAGGTAACATTGGTTTATAACACTTTATAAGTTTCAGGTATACATCACAAATGAACATTTTATATACTACATTAAGTTCACTAGTAGCAGTCTAATTCCACCACAGAATTGCTCCCTTTTATCCAGTTCACCTAACTGTCATTCACTTTTCCTTCTGGTAGTCAGTAAATTGATGTTACGGTCAAAAAGTATTTTATTTTATTTAGTTTACTCATTTGTTTTGTTTCTTTATGTGCCATGAGTGAAATCATATGCCATTTGTCACTCTTTGTCTGAATTATTTCACAAGCATAATATCCTCTATGTCCAACCATGTTGTTGCAAATGGCAGGACATTATGTTTCTTAAATAGCAGAATAGTATTCCACTGTGTATTTGTACCACATCTTCCTTGTCAATCATCTACTGATGGACAGTTAAATTGTTGCCAACTTTTGGCTAGTTGTCTTGCTCAGAAAAGTATTTGATGACTCACTATGTTTTTCTTTCTTTAAACCACGCCACATGGTTCTACAATATGTATGATTTTCTTCCCTATCATCTTATAAGATAGTCTTTTCAATTTCTGTCAATATCACACAGATTTACCAATTTGTATCTTAAAATAGGACTAAAACTTTGCTTAGCTATACTTTAATTGCTGTTGTCACCTTTAATACAGTCTCAAATGTCAGAGTCAAAGAACCTTGATTTTTTTTGAGGCTTTAAACATGGTACAAATCATCTTTGGACATGCTGCTACTTAGATGTGAGATTACTATTTGAAAAAAACAGTACTTGTGTTAATTTGTCTAAAGAATAACAATTATTATGCCCACAAACAGTTTCCTTTTCAGCTTGTGGACCTTCCTAACCTTTTCTTTTCATCACTGTGAAGAGAACTGACTCATTAAATATAAGTCATCACTCTACAATCAGTGAGCTATAAGTTTTTTGAAATCAGTTTTGCACAATTTATGCATTTTGACCTAGAGACTACTAGTTGACAGATTAGTTGAATTTTTGTTGATACTTCTGAATTTTTATTGAAGTAATACTGGTTATAACATTTTAGAGGTTTCAGGTATATAGCATTATAAATTGCCTTGTATATATATGCAACATTGTGATAACCACCAAAAGTCTAGTTTTCATTCTCCACCATGCTACTGACCCCTTTTCACTGATTTACCCACCTCCCACCCATTGCCCTTCTGGTAACCACTAATTGTTTTCATAGCCTCAGAGTTTGTTTTTGTTTTATATTGCTTGTTCACTTATTTTATTTATCTTCCACAGGAGTGAAAATAGATAATATTTGTCTTTCTCAACCTGAATAGCAAAAAAAAAAAAAAAAAATTGACATGAAAATTTTCTTATTTTTCAAATAAATAATAATGTATACAGCCCCTACAGCACACAAGGAAAAACGATAGAAGGCAGCAAGGAAGGAAAAGCAGGAAGGAAAAGATCTGTCTGGTGTATTCAAGTTGTTTTCCCCCCTTCTCCTTTACTTGAAGCACAAAAGGCCTTGACGTGTCTGGGAGTATATAAGAATGTTAAATGCAGTCTCATTGACTACAGAGAAGTCAGGAAGGAGGGGTTTACTTTTGCTTTGCTTTGCCCTGTGTTCATTTTTTCTGTTGCATAAGCTTCTTATCTACATTAATTTTAGCCTCCAAAGATGTTTTGCATAACACAGAATTATAACATAGTGTCTAAAATAGTGCTGCAAACCATAGTTTCAAATACATTAGGAAGATGAATCATTTCCTTAACATGGGCCACTGTGCTATTTGAAATGATTACTTATGAGACAGAAGCAATACATAATTAAGCAGCATGTGACATGAAAAAAAGAAATCAAGGAAATTCAAATAATAAATGCTGCTTCTGTTCTTCATGGAGGATAGGAGAAATCTGTACCTCCTTCTCATTTCCATTTTGAAATGAAAGGGTATTCAGTACCATAACGATACATTCCAGTAGTAAGAAGATCTGGGCAACATTCATGAACAAATGGGCTGAAGCCAATTTCTATCACTTTAGATTACAAATCCTTTAAAAAACAATTACTGGGTATACAGTGTTAAATCTATTTTTAAGGTATTTCTCCTTTTGTGTATATATGCTGACATTTGTTTTTCTCTCTCTTGAAATAACTTCAAAATCAAAGATATGTGCCAACTCTGAACAACGAGAAAGGAAAAAAATGCACTATTTCCAAAACATTCAGGTTTACTACATTATTTGATTTCTCTTCCCAGCCTTTCACTGTTAACAGCTAAACCAGAACCACTGTGAATACTAATGACATATAATGGAGGATATCAATCATGGTCCATCAGGGTAGAGACATAACCATATACAAACAGTCCCTCCGGCTTAATTAAGTCTTCTTAAAGAAAAACTATTTGCATTCATTCAGATGAGCTATCAGAGAGTTTATAAAGGAGGAATAATAATACTCCTATGCTGAGGGATGTGAGAAACTAGATAGTACAGTTTGTAAGGCAGACACTGGTACAGGGAATCTCTATCATCTCACTGCGTTTCTGTCCCCTATTCCACGTCACAAGGTCCTGCCCACAAAATGTTGACTGAACTAAGGTTGGAAGAAACATCCCAGGAGATAAAGCATTAAACTGCAGAAATTGAGAGTAAAGGTTATAAACAACTGGACTTAAAAAGATTTAGATAGGTAAATATTTTTTCTACAATCCTTGAAGTTTCCTGCCAGCCTGTGGAGTTCAAATTAATCTCTCAGACTTAAACCTCATCTCTCTGTCATCTTTCTAGACTATCTGTCTGTATCCTATATATTCTTCCTTTTACAATGACAAATAAATCTCAGGTCTGCTTTTCAAATTCACTGACTGTGGGACGAAAATGGGTGATACAACTGTAAAGCGAAACTTGCTCAAATATCAGACATTCTCAAAGTAGTTACATCCCTGAAATCACATTAGTTTACAAAACTCACTTTCCAAAATCTCTTCATTAACCTTGAAAAGTATCATAACCGAGGCTCCAAATAATCAGATTGCAATGTTTTACAACACTAAAAGAGATTTTCCAATTTATTCTAGCATACAGTATTTCCCATAACCTGTTCAGGCCTCTCCTTTCAGGTGTTTTCTTGAAACCCCACTCCCACCATGACATTTTTCCAAAGTCAACAAAAAAGAAAAGGTATTCACTCTCTACATATGTAACATTAAAGAGCGAGAAAGGGACATGGTAACTGAAGCAAACACTTTCACTTATAAAGGGAAATCCCACCGGATTTCTGTAATTCTGTAAATATGGACTGTTTCTTGACTCAGTCCTAGTTCTATGCCCTGGGAATAACTCCTTAACAAATTATTCTCTAGGGTTCCCAGTTTCACCTTCTGTGGAAGATAATTCATGTTTCATCATCCTCCTTGGTCTTAAAAAGACAACAATGACTGACCCGCTAATTCAGTTATCCATTTCTAAGTAATAACCTACCCCCAAATGCAGAAATTTTAGAAAAATCACTTGCTATTTCTTACAATGCTATGGGCTGCCTGAATTAAACTGATGGTTCCCTACATGGCATTCCCTCAGGCCACTCAATGCCACATTCAATTGGGAACTTAGTTGGGGCTGGAGAGTCTAAGATAGTTTTCACTCACAATCTGGCTGTAGGGGCTGGGTGTTGTTCAGAAGGAATAGATTCTCACCTCCATGACTAGTCTTCTCCTGATGACTACCAGTTGCTTCACATACTACATATTCTATTGCTGTTGAGAATGCAAATATATTCAAAACAATGTGAGCTCTTGGGGTTGTTAACAAGTAGAGCTTTTTTGTTGCTCTCCCTCCGGCCTCATGGTCTTTGTTGGAGATCATGAATATCAGAACTCAGTCAAATATGAAAACTACTCCCCACATCATATATCTTTTGAAAGTCCTCTGTGCAGCTCCCTCATTTGCAATCTGATTTATCTTACCATATTTTACACTGGAAAACTCCAAAAATAAAACATTGATAGCTACCAACATTTTAACCAAAGTTTTAGTGTTAGTCAACTGTCACTTTTAGTAAAATTATACATCTTATAGAATTTTGGAGAATATCTTATCCACCTCATAGGCAGATACGTCCAGAAGTTTTATCAGATTTTTAGTCTGTGATTCAAAAAATTACCAAAGACTTCAATCTATATGTCCTCTGTTTCAGAATAATACACTGACAAAGTTAATCTGTTGCTCATACATAACTAAGGAGGATCCTTTAGAAAGAGAATATTTGCCTGTTCATCGTAGGAAATTGCTACTTGCAATTTTTCCATGCTTGGGCATGAATCACTTTTTAAAATCGCACTTAGGCAAAGCCATCACCAATCAAAATGCAAGCAGAAAGACCAGGGTAAAATAATGAGGTTCTCAGGCCATTTCAACTGACTTGAGTGTTACCAGTTATATGAAATATAAAGCTCCCTCTCTGGGAAAAAATATTTAACCAACTGTTTAAGATATGCCTTTGCTACTGTTGGTTCCATGAGTGAGTAACACCAGCCCATATGCTGTGTGCCATTGTGTGGACACATTCTTATTGGACTACTTTGGGTTTCATGAATCCCAATGTGATGAAGGCTGAGCCAAAAGCACTCTACATTATTATTAAAAGTGAAAAAAGTGGCCTCCCTGGTGGCGCAGCAGTTGAGCGCTGCGCTGTGGAGCTGTTGGCAGCGCACGATGCGAGTTCGATGCCCAGACAGGGAGAATCCCACATGGTGCGGCAGACCTCTCCTGCCTCACCCGCTGCTCCCCTCAGCAGTGTGTTTCTGATCTTCCTGTTCTGCTTCCCACTCTGTCTCTGGTGAGCCCTCTCGCCGCCCCACGCCTCTGGCCTGTTCCCCAGCTTGTATGTATAGGTGAATAACTCTTAAAAAAAAAAAAAAAGATATTAAAAAAAAAGTGAAAAAAGTTACACTTAATCTTAACATCATTCTTGAGTATATTTTCTAAGTCTAGATATGATTCCTCAGATGAAATGAAAATAAAGACAAATATAAAATATTTATAGCTATTTTCATTATAATTGATTAAAAGCTTATCCATGAACAAAATTCAATTTCCATGTATTTATACTTCAAAATCAAATTACTCTCCTCTCATTTGTAGTTTTAAAGTATTAATGGGAATTACATCCATGTAGTTCTATCAGTTTGTAGGAATTAGCACAGTCCACTAGATTTCTGGAGACTACAGCTTTGATTAAAGAGTAAAAATTTAGAATTTCCTAAAATTGGGGAGGGGTAAAAAATATGAAGGTTGAAATCAATGCAGTAAATATAGAATCTAATATATACCAGAGTATTCATTACAACAGAAATGAGAGGAAGTTTGTACCCAACAACTATGTAGCTAGAACTACTAATTTCTACAAGAAACATATGAAAAATTACAGTTATAACACTGGTCAACAGTGAGATCATAATTGACTTAAAAAGGCCCTAATCTGTAGTATCTTGGTGTGCTGAACATGAATATAACCCTGAAATTTTTTATTAGCTCTCATTTTGAAGATATTTCATATCATTCATTTTATGTTTCACCATGTAAATTTATCCAGTAGGTCTGCAACAACATCCTAAATCAGCCTAGAATGATGTAATATTGCATCACATTGCATAATACCATAATACGCACATCATCCAGAGCTGATTGCATCATTTTCTGATGCAATGCAATACTACTGCCAGGCGGCTGCTGAAGTACGCTGACATTAGCAGTGCACTATATAAAGCCCGGTTGGAAAGGTTGAGCATAGAAAATATTTCAGACTTTGTGTGAGACAGTTTAAGCTACTGTTCCGTAGAACTGTTATGATTTTAACCATTTAGGCACAATACAGAACAGTTATGCCTTGAAAGTGTTTTAATAGCATGGACAATTTCTGCTCGATTTGTGGGGAAGTGACATTTGCCAACCAGAAGTATAACTTCTCAAGTGAAGAAGGCTTATCATCTTGACGTCGGATGCAAGGTTGGTGACCAAGACAAGCCTTGGGCCCCGCATATATGCTGTGCTACATGGACAACACAGCTTTCACAGTGGTAAAATGGCAAAAGACCATCAATGCCGTTTGCAGTCCCCATGGTGTGGAGAGAGCCAAGCAACCACATAAAAGACTGTTCCTTCTGCTTGGTTTCTCATCTTTCTGGCGGAATTACAAAGCAAAAGAAGTTGAGAATAGTCTACCCAAACATTCTGTCTGCATTGAGATGACCAGTTCAACAACTTGCTGCAGGGTGATGCGAAACAAGCATGAAATGCTTTTCACCTAGTGTCTACAAACTTTCTTGGGAATGTTAGGGCAGAAAACTACAAGGAACTAGTAGAAGACATGCTGATGCAATATCAGAAACTTGGCTACAATATGTGTCTAAAGATTTACTTCCTTCATTCCCATCTGGATTTCTTCCCTAAAAACTGTGGTATGGTTAGTGATGAACATGGCAAACGTTTTCATCAAGATATCGCATCAATGGAACAAAGACACCAGGGAAAATGGTCCATTACAATGCTGGCTGACTACTGCTGGACTCTCCCCAGAGATGCTCCTGAACAGCTGTACAAGAAACAAGCAAAGAAATCTAAGAAGTAGTCTATGACTTTTTTACAGGTATTAACCGTAGGCCTATTACTATTGGCATGCATTTCGTGATGTAAACATCAATTTACTGCAGATTACAAAAAAAACTAGAGCCAAAATTAGAATTTGACTGTTATATTCGTGTTAAGCACATACAAATTGATAGGAAATGGCTAATTTCATTTCAGTGATATGACTTTTGTAAAAATTTGTTGACCCGTGTAATTTTTAGCAAAATAAATAAATAAATAAATAAAAAACCCAGAGTTCTGAAGTATGAAAATGTTGGGATAAAAGTTATTGTAAGTAAGTGGATCTTTAATTAATCTCTTAGGCTTAGTTACAAAGGAAAAACTAAAAGAGCAGTGGCTTAAGCAATATACATTTTCATTTCTTTCTCACATAAAATGAATTTAAAGTATGCAGTCTAGGACAATTATGGGGTTCCAGTGTTAATAGCATCGGAAATTTAGGGGCAAATTAGATCCTATTAGTATGGAAATAGTTAAATGTGATGGTAACACACTAAAGAACAGTTCAAAATTTGGGAAAAATAAAATGAATGTGTTGTCACAATATAAGTAGATAACGAGATTAGTGGAGGATAAAATGTACTAGGCAGAGCAAGGCCTATAGCAAAAAAAAATAAATTTAATACTACATAATTTCACATATACCTACATATTCAAATATTTATTAAAATGGCAATCTATAAGGCAGATAGGGAATGAAGATGAGAGGGAAAGGATGATAGATGATGATAACATGATAAAAGGACAGATGGATGGATGGATGGATGGATGGATGGATGGATGGATGGATGGATGGACAGATAGGTAGACAATCAGAACCTTTTAGGGAACCACACCTGAACAGAATACACATGAACAGAAATAGATGGCAACACTGTAATTGAGAAACATGAAAAAGATTTAACATGTCAATCCTGGATGGAAGATGGCGGGGTCACATGAGGAGGAATACAGGAAGCTTCAAGAAGCTGACAGTACCCTCCAGCTGGTGGCCAACAAGGAAATAGGAACCTCAATCCTATACCCTCAAAGAAATTAATTCTACCAACAATGAGAACAAGTTTGGAAGGGGATTCATTTCCAGAGCATTCAGAAGAGAGGTCAGACTGTTCAGGCCCTATAGCTTTATTTTAACTTTGTGATTCCTTGAATATAGACATGGTCAAACCCATCTGTACTTCTGAACTAAAGGCTATGAACTAATAGCTTTAAGTCACTACGTTTGTGGTACTTTTCAATACAGAAAACTACAATGGCATAATCACATCACTACAGTTTTATTATGGATCTTTTTTTCATGCAATGTGGAAATATATATCTTTGACCCATGAATAAAATAATTATATACCAAATTAATGAACTTAATGATAATTCTGAGTACAAAGGACAGGGTGGCCCAAATATTTTCTATTAAATAAGCAAACTGATGTTTAAATACAGTATTCTTGTGAAGAGTAATAAATACTGACCAACTATCTATTGATGTCTATGAATGTAAAAATTTCCCAAATTATCTAAATCAAGTGCTTATTTCATTGGATTTTGCTAGAGGATTACCTTGAATAATGACTGATTTTTAAGATCAATTCAAAAGTAACTCAGAAATTATTTATAAAATATAAATATAAATTATTTACTAAAAATGTGCCAAAAGCCCCATAGTGTAGCAGAAGTACTTTCAAATAAAACAAGGAGTCAATTTTAAGACTGATTATACAAAAATACTTATGTGATCTTGGTGAAGGCATCAAACACTTTGACCTCAGTTTCTGATCTCCATACTCATTTAGACTAAATTCCCTATGTTCCTTTGAGCTAAATTTTAATATTTATATCAGAGAAAAGCTAGCTAAAAGGTAAAGTATATTTCAGAAAATATAAAAATGATGCAGAACAGAAAGAATAATAAATATTTTTATTGCTGCATATTTGAAATGTTTATTTGAGCGCTAAAATCCCAGGTAATAAGAGCAAATGAAATTATATATGAAACACATATTCTTTTTAACAAATGTGCATGTATATACATATATGATTTCATGGAATTATTGACATTTCTTGCTAATTTCACTTTCAGGTAAAATCTTTACAAGGAGTAATATAAGATATATAAACAAAAATTAGAGAGAAAAGAAGAAATAGAACCAAAAGAGAAAAATATAAGCCTACTTTGCAAATAACTAAAATCTCCTCAAAATGAGAGATAGCAATTCAACCCAATGAGAAGAAAACCCAAGGAAAGAAATTAGTAAGAAACACTCAATGAAAAGACAGAAGGATGAGAATATTTCTTAAGAAGGCGAATAAGACATTTGGGAATTAGGAAACCCTTGTCGGAATATAAACCATAGTCTAGATCATCATCCTCAGGAAAAGATTTGTCAGACATCAGTGGCAATGGGAATCTCATCCTTTATAACTATCTTTTCTAGGACAAGTTTTGGAAAATTTTGACACCGACAGATTTCCCTGAGCAAATAATAACTACCATCCACCTGTCAACTAGGTGAAGTCATGCCATCAAAAACAGTTAACGTAAAAATGAAGTGCTTGTAGATGAGCTGCTTGGGAAGAGTGAATTTTGCAAAAGTATAAAACTCAACTGCCTGGTATGAGCAGGATCTCCCTGTTTTGGAACACACTCAAGTATCCATCAAGAATTCTGACCTTAGCAGCTACCCTTCCAATGTGGGGGAGGGGGGGTGGGGAGAAATAACTATTGCCCTTTCACTCCTGAGAGTCCTGCCTCAAAGACAGGGATTCTGATACCGGGGTTTCCTCTACGTGAAAATGTCACTACCAACAAAAACCCAAAGATAGGAAATGGTTGATAGAAGAATGCCCCTGAACTTGTCTGATCCTTATCAGGGGAAGAGCAGAATAAAACATTTCCGGTAGGTAGAATTAGCTAAATTCTATTTGTGCCATAACCTGCCAAGCATTAGTGGCTAACATGACAGAGGTAGTAGACTCCAGGAGTGTGACACATTGTATACATAAACTAGTACAAGGATCAGTCATCTTAGCAGTTTGCAAAAAAAAAAAAAAAAAAGTGATAAACAGACATTGTTGACATTGTTATTTCTACATTGCAAAAAAAAAAAAAAAAAAAAAAAAGGTGCAAGTCTGAAACGTCCCAGGGACAACAGGAAAGTAACTGGCATTTTTTTCCCTGTGCCTGACCAAATATATCAAGTTAATTTTCACTGCAGGATAAAATTAAGAATTCATCAGTCTGCAAAGGACCATGTGTTATCTATAAAAAGAGACTTATCCTTTCCTATTCTATTCTTTTACGCAGACCTCTATCATCTTGATCCAGAAAGAATTTAAATAATTTCCATCTTATCCAGTCAAATATCCTTTAAAAGACTTGGTTATATGGTTGGCCACCCACAATGAACTAATTAATTTAAAAGGTTATATGATTAATCCAGAACTACTTAATTAATTTTTAAAATTTTTATTGTAATAATTTTTATTGTTTACAACACTGTATATGATTTACGAGTATGGGTTCGCACCTCTTCAGATCTATGTTACCACACCATGCCCACCTCCAAAGCACTTAGAAATCCTTCATCATAGTGCATTTTATTTACTGGTTTTACCTTTTTCTTTTTTTTTTTTTTTTCTGTTCATCCTGTTGTCCTCTTACACAAGGTTATTTCTTCACATAAACTTGAAACAGGCATAGCTGAGTGAGGGAGGAATATCTGATAGTGGGGTCACAGTGACTGGGTTATGAAGAAAGTTTACAGAAGGGTGCTCAAGAAGAACTTGGTTCTACCATCTTATCTTCCACCCACATCTCTACCAACAAATTCGTTAAAGAAGCATATGATGTTTTTAACCTTGCAAAGTTCCAAATTATGAAATTTTCAAACTATTTAAATGACAGGTATAAATGAAAGCATCTCCTTAAACAAAGCAGCATTTCCTTCTGTCCCTGCTTTGAAAATTGTACAGTTATATTCTCGTTTTATCTTTCTCTTCCCAAATTCTGTTCAATGTTTCCACAAGCAACAGGATTTTGCCATGTTTTGATTTTTCCCACCCTGTATCCCAACACTACAGTCTCTGTGTACACATGACATGTGGCACACCAAATACTAGTGACCATCTAATTTACTGTTTACCACCATAATAAAAGCTTTCAGACTTCCTGCAATTTCAGAGATACAGCAATTTAAGAGAATAATCTCATTTAGGAAACAAAAATGGAAATAAAAAAGAGGACAGGATAATTTAAGAAGTCAAGATAAAAAGTGGGTCATTGAATAAGACCCAGGATTATAGATCCCCAAAAAATTACTGGGTCCCAAACACAAAGAGTGCTGGAGTCTATAATTACAGTGTCACAAGGTCACAGAAATAACCCATCCAGTCATAAAAGCAAACGTGTAATAAAATGACTCTTTCAAATAGTCTTAAGATAATATACCTATTCCCAACATCTGGATTCATTTGGTTTTATTACTGAGCACAGTTTTCTTCCCTCTCTCCTGTCTTTTCCTCCCTCTCTTCTTCCCCCCTTCCCCTTCCCCTTCCCCTTCCCCTTCCCCTTCCTTCCCTCCTTCCCTCCTTCCTTCCTTCCTTCCTTCCTTCCTTCCTTCCTTCCTTCCTTCCTTCCT